>JAMKCH010041410.1:0-13134 GCA_023653785.1 Ophioderma brevispina
ATATGCTGAATAAATCTGGTCTAGGGGCCAATTATAATTTCCTTCCAAGATGGGCCGCCCAAAGTCAAAAAATTGGCCGCCACTGTTAAAAAGTCATGTTTTTAAAGTGCTTTCTAGTTTATTATATGATCCAATTACTCAATTGATTGTCCTGTTCGTGCCATTTTAGAACCGAAAAGACCCTAATTGACACTCCACTGGTAATCATTGTTTACATTAGCAAAATTTATCCAAATGCAGAAAATCCAAAATGGCGGCCAATTGAAGCATATCATTTGATTCAAGAAATGAATGTTTTCGTGATGTTGTTATGATCCCTAATTTTGTTATGAGAATGTGCATTAATTAAGATAGAATTTCATCATCTTAAGGAATACACCTAAATAAGCTTGATCCAAAATGGCGGTGAAAATCCAAAATGTAGGCTATGGGTCACTAAGCATATCCTTGATTATCAAGAAATGAGTGTTTTCTTAATCTTGATATACATGTAACTCCCTCAAGGAAGGAAGTCACATCCACTTAAGAGGAAACCAATAAGTTTGGGTTTTATTGTTGTTAAATTGTCTTTCCATTATAATTTGGCAAGATGGCTGCCAACCTAGAATGGCCACTTACTTTTAGAAAAGTATCACTTACGTGCCTGTATGATCCTCCGTGCTACTTGAATGTGTTTTTTTTTTTTCATTAAAAACAACATGCCCTATTGATTTGGTATGCCAGTGGCCTCTGTGGGTATACACAGCCTGTAAAATGTATATCCAGCGGTCCAAACATCACAAGGCACCGGACATATGTTACACAATGAAAAGACTTGATTTCGGGGCCATGATCCAAGACTAGTATTTGTTTAAACTGATTGAAGGGGCAACGAATCCTATAAGTGGCATTTCTACGGCAAATTCAAAATCGATTGCCAAATGCCCACCACCCAAAAGATGAGTGAACTCTGGCAGAAGTACTTTGGTAGCATACTGTGTAGCAAAGGTCTTACTAAATATTCCATAACATCACTTCACGACCTAAAATGCCGCTATCATTGTTTCATAGTTATGCCATTGGAGAAGAGAGGTTACAATCATGATCTATATAGCTATGTTGGCAAACATCTCTAACCTCTGTAGCAAGATTGTTCTAAATCTAGTTCCACTAACTCTAAGTTCAAATAGGCTGAACACTCCTACCATCCCCGGTTAAAAGTTATAAGGTGAGGTCCATAATGCCCCGGGGGTCCATATTACCCTACTTTACACCAATTGTGGTTCTCTTCCTCTATGTTAGACCTTATGAATTAGCCTCGCATGAATCTTCTATAAGAGGATCAAAGATTACAAGGACTGGTACAGCTTTATTCGTAAAAGAGTCTTTACTCTAGTCTAACTCATGAATATCTTAACCAAGGTAAGATCTAATTGTGTGAAAAATTACACTGCGAAACGGTGATAAAAAAATGCGTTATTTATCATAAAATGAGCGATTTTTGTAATAGAATTGGGATCCTAGAATTGTACTTAAACGCGGGATAGAGCTGGAAATCAGTGTATGTCCGTCCATGATGAAATTAGTGCCACTCGAGAAAATTGACCTCTAACTTGGACTTGCCTGAACCAATAAAACAACGAATGGATGAGCGTAGGCTAAGTACATCGCGCTATTTCTCGGCTATGTCATATTGGAAGGCCGGTTCAAGCAGCCGTTGGATTATTATCGGATATCCCGATATTATTATTCTAGTTACAAAATTCCTTCGTTTGCGACACATAGACATTGTAAGACTCTAACATTCACAGGCATAGTTTTACTAGCTAGTTACCAATGCAACCGTGTAAAAATCTACAAAAATTTTGAAAACTTGGGGGCGCTCTCTCTTCAAATAAGTAGTTTGAAAATAGAACGTGCATGCCCCAAATCTCTTAACAAATATGCTTACAGCCTAGTAAAAAAGCTGAATGACTTCTCCTGGTTCTCCGAAATGTTGGGGTTTTTTTTGTGGTTTAAAAAGATACCTCTGGTAATTTACTTTTTATAAACTGAATGGTTGGGAATTAACCCCAAAAGCAACGTGACAACAACAAAAGCACAATGAAATAGAATCCCAAACAAGAATGCAAAACTGCAGGAGAATGCCCAAAACTACACGATAACCACGTGCTATTGCAACGCATCTCATAGAAAACATTCGACCAACATATGCGAGTGCGTAGTTTTAATCACCACCGCCTAATGAGGCGCAGCTGCAAAATAGGTGTGCGTACTGAAGACCCCTCTGATCATCCTTACTAGCGGGGAGCCCGCGCTCCGCGCTCCCCCGCTATAGTGATGAACGGGAGCGATCTCACTGAAATAGAGGCGATCACTGAAACAGAAAGGCGGAATCACTAAACAGAAGTTATCATTCAAGAGGATACGTAACACTATGGGGACACATCTACAAACGCACATCGTGAACACGCAGTGACTGTGACAAACTCCTCCTCAAACTCACCGGATAATAACCGTCACTGACGTTTAGACTCCCCTAGATACAACATTCTGGCTTCTTAACATTTTAAATACTTCATTTCTCGTAGTTTCCGTCATGTAGCCTGTAGCTCGTGTAAAGTTACCATTTTCGAACCAAGGGAACCGTTAAAACTTTACGTATATTGTTATTCTTTTTCTTTTCAAATCAAAACTACTAGCCCCGTGTCCTAACCCACCGTGTTTGTCCGTCATAAATGAACCAAACATTACTTGGATTGACCATTTTTAAAATTTTAAGGGTAAAATGTTGCAAAGCAGTTGCCAGGTATTTTTACGTAAATTTTATGATTTACGGTTAAAGGTTTACAGTATTTGTACGGTACTTTGCCGTTAAACCCTTATTTTAATTGTTTTTTTTAAAGGAATTTTTATTACGAAAGCTTAAGTTTTACACTGAAACCGTCAAATTTTGGAAATCCCCCGTAATTTTTTACGGTTTTTCATCAATCACATCATCAACCGTAAAAAACGTGAACGTGGTGGGCGATCTGTCGCTTTGGGCTCCCGCATCTTCTTTTCTCTCTATTTTCTTCCCTCTCGCTTTAAACCCCCTTTTCTGTTTTTACTGTCTTTTTGCTTCGTGTCTGGACTCTCTGGGTTTCAAAATCTTCAACCTCTACAAATTTACATTTAAATGTATTTTTTTTTTTTTTAATTTTTTAGGTTTTTTCTTTTTTTTTAATATCTCTCTCTCTCCTCGCTTTATATATCCCTCACTATTTTCCCTCGAAAGACCCTTACCAATTACATATCCTCGAGCTCGTCCCTCTTTATTTCCTTCTGCTGATTTTTGCCCCAATTGTTTTTGTTTACTTTACTTCTATATTTTTTTCCGGCCCTTCTCTCATTCAGGCTTTCCCCTCTCGATCTTTCTCTTTACATTCACTCTTGAATCTTATTATTTCTCTCTTTTTCTCTCTCTTCTCTATTTACCTCTCATTCCTTGTCTCTCGATCACATCTCTCTCTCTCCTCTTTCTCCATCCTCCAATCCTCTCCCGCTCGGCTCCTCTTTCGGCATGCGATCTGTCTCTTTGGCTCCACGCTATTTCCCCTCTCCCTTCTTAATTTCCCTCTCTTGAAATTTCCCTTTTCTTTGAATTCCCCTTTTCTGTTTTTTACTCTGTTTTGCTTTTTAGTCTTTTTTGGTCTTTCACTGGTTCCTCCTTTTCTATAGCCCTCAACATTTCCCCTTTTTCGGTCTCTTATATCCTCTGACCATCTTTCCTCTTCCCTCCCCCAAATTTCATTTTCTGGATGCATTCTGTTTTCTCCTCATTCCGTCTCTCCTCGATACCATCTCTCTTCTTCTCTTCCTCCTATCTTTCTCATCTCTTATGTCTCTCTTTCTGTATGACACTCTCTCCCCTCCTTACAAAATTACATTTCCCCCTCTGTCCTGGCTTGCCTTTTATTTCCTTCTCTCTTTGTTTTAGGTGGCCCCGGCGTACAAAAAAACATTCTACCAACACCGGTTTGGTTGTTTGGTACTCCCCCTCTCCTCTGGCCGCCTTCCTCATTTTACGGACATCACGCGAATCATAGCGCTATCTCCGTTACATGGCACGCGATGCGTTCACAACCCGGCACGCGCGGCCTGTTCCTGTCGATCACCATAGAGTTCAACATCCGGTCGTTTGTGCAAATCAAATTTTTTAATAATTAAATCGCACGACGCCGGTGTAAAGGCGAGGTTGTGATTGGGCGACGACTGCCGGTGAGCAAACCGGTCGTTGGCAAAATCAGCCGTGGTTAACATAACTTAACGCACGACGCGCTGTTACCAAAAGCCAATCTATAATTGGGTGAGGACCGGCGGTGCTTCGCTGGAAAAGGAGGACACGTATAAAATTCCCAATCCGAGGGCGCTCCCCATGCAAAGTTGGGCATGTAATACTATAGAAACTACTGCATAAACGAATGCAAAACTACAACGAAACTATGATTACTTCACACCGGGGTGTCAAGTAATCATAGTCCGGGCGGTAAAATCATAGTCCGGGCTGCCATAAAACACGGAATAAAGCGTGAACTTAATGTTGCGTGAAGAGTCAACTGCATCATCGCCCGATTGTTTCACCATTGTTTCCCGGACTCTGAGCCCGGTGGGCTATTATCTCCTGCCACTGGTTTTCTACGCCACGTATTTATTAGAACTGCCTGTCCATATAGAGACAGTATGCGATATTAAAGGAAGAACAAGACCATTATACAACATGGGCCTATCCGAAGTTGATTTATCAATAAACGGCCTAATATGACAAAGAATATCAGTTTTTGTGAGATCTAGATCAAGGTAATCTAGCAAATATGAATTATATATGGTTATCGAATTTGAGGCACGGGTCAAACCACAGACTAGGTATTTAAACACAGGGACCTACTCCAAACTTACATTATGAACCCCTGATACAAGAGCAGAGTTTGTTTTTTCTATCAACCAAACCGCATATGTCTTGTTAGAGGCATAGACAGTGAGTTTGTTTGTGTGCATCCACTTAAACGACATTGTTAACTGCGACACTTTCTGGAGTTTTGCATGGTAGCTGTTTTCATAATCATCCGCATACAGCCAATCTTGCACTCGGATTGGTACTTGGCAAAATCTTGATGAAAGATGCAAGATTAATGGCCCAAGTATGGACCCTTGTCTAGCCATTTATAACACCCATATTGTTTCCCACTTTCTTAACATTCTAATTACATATACTTCCTATCCTTTAAAATATATAAACGCTTTACTAACAATGGATAATATATATCAAATTTGAAGATAAAACAGCTAATTTGAGTAATATTCTCAATATAAACGAGTTTAGAGGGCAACTAACCCTATACAAACTGCCCAAAGAAAATATCAATTTAATTCTGAAAGCAGCCTTTTTTTGTTTGTTCAAGTTGTCTTTTTGTAAAATATCCACGTTAACCTAAAGAAACATAACGGGTTACCAAGGATGGGCGTCGGGCGCGTAACCGTCCCAAATTCATTATTATAAGCAACAACGATGCTTAGATTGTACTAATTGGATGGCTTTGGTCCGTTTTCTATTGTTCCAACATAAGTACAATCATACCTAGTATGGCGTCACATGACGTCCAAAGTTCGAAAGTTGACAAAATTGTTCATTTCCCCTAGACGTACAGGTAAAATGCATAAAAAGAATTTTGCAAAGCATCACCAAAAAGGTAGGAATACGGGTTTACTGCGAGGTGGAAATCTGGACAAACTTCCTAGTTTGGCAAACATAAATTTAGACCAGAGTACAACACAATATTTAAACAAACGAACCAAGAAATAAAAGGGTAATGCAGTAGCATTTATAGGCGAATAAATGTGCCCGAGGTCGGAAAACTAATGGACAATAGAGTACTGAGAAATTACAAGATGCAAATACCACTATCGACTTTTGACGGCGTACCCCGGTGACAGTGCTACGGGACGTGCTACCACTTACCTTCACATTTGTTTCTCGTCCAACTGATTCGGATAGGTGTTGAAAACAATTATATAGAAGATTTTAAACGAGAGTTTGTTATTTTCTTTTTGCGTACCTGGAGTTTGTAACACCCCTCAACTTGGTATTACTGGGTTAATGCCACTGTGTCCACTAAAGCTGTATAATGATATAATTTGGTTTATTTGTAATGTAAAAAACTACAAAAACTTGGATAATTCTTTATCAACGATTGGCACCCCAAAATACCGTACAACTATTAAAAATTTCCTAAATTAACACTATGTGCCCAAGCTAAAAAAACTTCCGTTTAGTGCCCAAGGGGGGGGGGGGTGGCCTAGGGACCCAACCCGATGAACACAGTTCCCGTGGGAGTTTTGATCACGACACTACCATAAATAAATGGGGGTCACGTAGAAACCACATACCCACAATAAAAATGAAAATCCACCTTTGACCTTTGACCTATGGCTAATTGAATTTGTCACTCTTCGAAAAGAAGTGGTTCGCACATTTGCCATCCTACGCAACTCCCAATATAAGGTTTTGGACAAATAATGCATTATATCTACTCTAGAATAACCATTAAAATACTCATTAGCAAATAAAGCCAAATTTATACCATCTTGTATTTTCTCAACTCAAATCGCCTTAATTTTTCCATAGACATACACAGTTAGAGCAACTACATGACAAAATTAAATGATGCTATCGCAATAAAGTTTTATTTGATTTAAGTATTATTAATTAATTACCCCGCTAAGCAAATAAATCCAAGACTAATTTAAGTTAATTTTTTAATTAGTAACATATCTTGTTTTTTTTCACTTCCGTTAGTGCCCAAGGGGGGGGGGGGGTCCTAGGGACCTAACCTAATTTTCTAATGAAGCCGTGGGGCGGATTTAAATTTTTTTTTGTATCAGGAGAAGCTTATCCATAAATCAGACAATTGCAAAACTCCTTGAAAACTTTTGATGCGTAACCGAGAAATCACAAAAAAAATCAAATGTGGGAACCCCCCGCCCCCCCCCCTGGGCACTTAAGTGTTAAGAAAAAACAGATTTTCCCCGTAAATTTTACGAAAATCTGTTTTAGAAAACAATAAAATAAAAAACAAAACACATACAAAATGTTTTACATTGTACGAAATATTTAAAAAATTCTAATTTTAATTATTAATATTAATAAGTTTGATCTTGAAGTTTTTCCGGAGTTTTTCAAATTTCTGTAAAATTACTTTAAGTCCGTTAATTTAACAGAATTTCTGTAAATTTACCCTAAAAAAAGTCTGGAAATTCCGCTGCCAGAAATTTCCGTAATTTACTGGATATTTTTTTTAACAGTGTAGGTTTAGTAACTAGTAAAAAAAACCAGAAAATGAACATGTGATATAGCCATGACACATCCTCATCATCAGTGCACTTAGAATGGTAAATTTCACCAACTGTCTTAAAAGGCTTGACCAACCTATTCTCGATTTTGATCACTGAAGTAGCAATCTGGGCCAATGAATGCGTATTCGTTCGCAATTTAGGCCAATGGAAGTTGATTCTTAGTTTCCTGTTGGAGATTTTTGAAAGGTGACTTGGTCCGATTTCATTATTCATTATTTACTGTCATTTCATTATTTATTGTCATATCAGTATTACATCTAAAGGCATCTTGAATACGCTACTAACCTTGTATTTGTTACATAAAGCAGAGTTTACAAGTGCATTAACAAAACAGGGGTATTTACAGATTTCTTCAAAACTTTAAAAATCAGTTCAGGCATTTTTGCACCAAGTATTTATGACAAGCGGGACAAAAATGTGGAGAAAATTCATTATTTATGGTATACTGTGATACCCCTCCCACGGAAACTGCTTAAAATGAACAGGAAGGAATGCTTGAATATTTTGAGCAACTGAAAATTTGTTTTTAATATTAGGTTTTCAAGAAAACACTTTTTTTCACAAAATAATGAAATGAATGAAACTAAGAATCAAATTCCCTTGGCCTTATCTGGTTCAAGTTGCTTTGAAATATTTGGACACACCAAGCTATCGAATACGAACTTGAATCGTTTGTGAAACCCGTTTATACAAATGGGTGTTATTCAACAGGGGCTATTCGGGTAGGAGATGTAATTTCACTTTTATTTTGGGTACAATTAAAACGTATATAAAATGCAATCAGAATCAACTATTAACTCAATTTGAACACAAAAATCAGATTCGACAGTATGTCGTGACCACAGTGATATTATTACTGAGCTTCGGATCAAATGCTCCTTCGGATTCGGATCCTAAACCAACATGACCAACCAAAATACTGTACACACTGTTTTACAAACATCGTACGCAAAACTGAAAACACGCTTGCCATGTCGGTATATTCTCATCCAAACTTTCATTGAAGACTATAAATCACAAAGTAAGAAGGGGACATGGGGTCGGTAACACAGTATCATGTTCATGAGGTGGCGTAACAATCAAAACATACCATTCATAATGGTCTTCTTTAATCATATAAATGACATTGTCCCGGCTACCAACTAAATTCTATGAGGAATATAGTGCGCTTTTTATGTTTATTTACTGTTTTATTTAAAGTAAAGTATATTTAGCTTGTCATCAGAAGTGAGATGAGATTAAGGCACGAAGAATCTCAGTATAAAATTGAGATTATGAAGCACCCAAGTTCAGTATAAATGTTTAATATAGCACGTAATGTTTTCGATATTAATGGGACCCAATAAAGAGTCAGGGATTCGGACTTCATATAATGGAAATGTGGATTAAGATCAAGCCAACGAAAAAAGTTATGTTTAAAGGTCCCAGGAAAAGAGATGATAAACCTACTCCAAATATTTACGGAACATTCCATTCCAATAAACAGGGCCAGAAAAAAGAATACACTACCAGTGACATCATTAGTGAAACTATTGATTTTCAGTCAGTGTCATGAATAGATTCACACCAGTCACCTGGAAAGTTTCTATTACTCTCTGAAAAATCAATAGTAGTTTCACTAATGATGTCATCCCAAACCCAAATATTGAATGCTCTCTGGTCCCTCCTTGTAGACTTGACACAAACCACATCAATTCTATTTGCTTCTAGTCATATCATACGTCATATAAAATAACTATGATAACAGGCCTTGAGGCGTAGGGCACCTCACAATGGAAGCTAGTGGAGCCTGGATTTAGGTATGAAGTCAACTATTCTGGTGTATTAACGAAATATCTTATTAGTCTTGTGCCCCTCGGCATTATGGGACAGATTACAGATTAGCTTGACCAAATGGTCAAATTTAAAAAACCTAACAAACATGTATATAGTCAAACAAGAGCACACATATAAAATCATAAAAGCACAAAAAGATATATAAAATATATGACTTAAGTAAACAAGTACATCTAACTTATTACAAGTCATGTTTCAAGGTAGCACGAACATTAAAAGCTGATCTAACATAATCCACAACTACATCACTAGCACACATAACTGTGACAAAATAGTCCATATCAGATAAATTTTCAGTAACAATAGCATCATTAATCATTTGAGCAAAAAAAGTGGAACGAATGTCATTATATAGTCCACTCACTCTATGAAAAATACTATAATAGTTACACCTAGACAAAATTGTTACAGAAGGTTTTCTTACTGTAACTAGCAGTAAAAGATCTCCCAAACATATCAAAAAGGTAGAAAAAGGGAAGCCCGGCAAGACATGCTAATTTGCATTTATCTTACGTGGACGTATACGCCCATATTTCTACAAAGATATATAGCTCATAAATGCATGTTTAGGGAGATTTTCCATTTTTCTGTTAGTATTTGAACATGTTTTGCATGGCTATGCCTGCAAGGTGTGTAGCACTTGCAATAATTGATATATTAAAAGTGGAAAGTGATGGTCATTATTCAAGATCCTGACTGCAATAGGGGTTTGGAGAGGTTTATTTAGAAAATTATTATCAGAGAGTATTTATTCAAACACATTGGGTCAACTAGTACCTGGGGCATTCCCAATAAGGAGTGATGGGTATATGCCTCGGCCAGGTGAAAAATAAGGTCCTTTCCCGGGTCCTTTCCGATCAAATGTACACAAGCTGAATAAAAATGGGGTCTTCTAGTAGGAAACTTTAAGGGGGACAATGATGTTAAAACCTTAAATAAAATATGTGCACTTAGGCTGCGAACATTTTGAATTTGGGTGTTCAAATTCTTTAAAAAAGTAGATAATTTTATGCAAACTTGTGATAAAAGTGGATAGCAGGAAAGAAGAAAATGGAGGTCATTGATTATGTGAACATTTTAAAAAGGGGGTCATTTGGTAATAGCCTGGGTAATAGGTTGGACAGCAGCATAAAAAGGCGGTCAAACATTCTAGACGTCAGCACGTCACCAAAGTCAGCATCTCACAGATCTTGACTACGCAGCTCTAACAGAGTATGTAATATGTGCAAAACACAGGATCTACTACAAATCATCATTTGAGAATGCTGTAGATAAAGTCAGCCTACAATGCCAAAGAGACGGAATGGAATACAGGACCGACCGTCAATGAGGAAGAGAAACATCAACTTATCTGCACTACACACCCAACTCAAAAAGGTTAGACCTCAAGTACTTCGGGTCCTATGTTGGACAGTAAGTCTCACTGAAGAGTTAAAGGTCGTGGCCTGGTCGCTAATAGCATCGTCCACTCCTCATACTCCAAGATTTTAACGGAAGTGGTCAACATTTTGGCATTTAAAGAAGGCTGCTATTTTTATCACTTACCCTGTGAGATCTTAGGGCTAAAGGATATTTTGTTTGGAAGTTATGAGCGAAAATGTACCCCATTTTGGTCGACCGATGTTAATTTTACACATCACATATAGGGCTAAGAAAATCATGTTTTTAGCTCTCACATGAAAACGGTTTGAAATATCAGCGCAAAACTCTACAGATGGGGTTTAGGGGTGCAGACCATTCTATCAAGATGAAAATTTTATTTACTTAAATCGGGTCGTCCGATTTTAATATATTGTATAATGACCAAAATATAGGCAAAAATTGCACATAGGTTTTATGCAAATTAGCATGTCTTGCCGTCCTTCCTTTTTTCTACCTTTTTCATATATTGTTCGGGAGGGTTTGTACAACAAGTTACAGCAAGAAAACCTTCTGTAGTAATTTTGTCAAGGTCATATCGTAGATTGAGTGGACTAATAGGCAAGATGACAAAATGGAACTCATACATTCAGATCACAAAAACAACAAATACGATTTTCAGCTGGTATCCTAGGAGTAATGTAAACGACCTTTCTCAATCATGAGTTGATGAGCAATAATACGGAGTTCTATTTTCATGCATAGATTTGATGTTTTTTTGGGGTCTTTAGGCAATAGATTTGATGTTCCCAAAGGGGGCAATAAAATTTGAACCAATGGTGTCCCTAGAAAAAGCCTGACAACTGGAGTTGATACACTGCACTAAAAGGGACAGACTCAAGTTCCAGTGGCCAACTGAACACCAACATGGCTAGTAGTGTAAAAAAAAGGCAAGGTAAAATTTGCAGAATAAAAAAGAGGAAAATAAATGTCTTGCATCTTATAATACTTGACCTACTATGTTAGTTAACAAATAAGCATTTGCTTTGCTTCAAAAGTAATTATCAGTGAAGTTTGGGGTTCTTTTTGTCCTTTTAATACTTGTATCTATAATGTAATGACATTCAAATGACATTTGTATACTTGCATTAATTGAATGCCCATTTGTTTCAGAATGATACCCAAGTAATTAATCTATGGTGAACAGATGATACTTGAATTTAGAATGATAGTAGTTTAAACTTTCTCCTCTCTGTTAAACTGTTGAAATTCTACTGCCAACCCCAAATGCCATGACCTTTTTTCTTCATATCATATGAGAAAAGGCCAACTTCATGCACCGTCTAAACTGGCCCGTTGCAATGCTAATAAATTTTCAAAACCAGATGTGGTAAAATGCATGCATACAAATATGCATCGTGTAAACTGGGCTTAAGTTTGAAGATCCCCTGTGGAAGGGTATAGAATGTTAATGGACTTGTCAATTACTGGTGAGCTGGCTGGTGAGTCCCAAACTAGCAACCAAAGTCATCAATCTGCCACAAAGTTGTAATTACTTGCCCATTGTTAAGGTTGGTTAACTGTGGATAAGTTTATTCACCAATAAGGTATTAAAATTGAATTTGGCTAAAGATCCCACACTTGGATGGTAAACATGTATGCTAAATTGTCATTGTGATAATCTGTAAGTGTAACTATGAGAGATTTACCAAAATGAACATTTTTAATGTTTTTGTTTAGGATTAACACAAATTAAATGTGTTCCAGAATTTCATATAGTCAAGGGTTATGCATGCTTGTAGTGGTCTTTGGTTAAGACTTGGTGACTGACAACCATTCATTCCCCTGGTCTCTCAAGTGTAAACAAAATCAATAGGCTATGAATCTCATAATGGGGATTGACATAACACAACAATACATTTCCTAACCATAAGTTTACTGAGATGTAAAAATACATTGGGTTTGTGCATGTATATTACAATATTTGTGTGTTAAGAAGTTATAAAAGTACTTTCAACTGATTTGATGCATTTCCAGCAAGTTTTAAAGTGTGCCTTTAATGAAACACTTGACATGCTGTATTATTCAGCCTGGTTTACTATTTTGTAAATGGGTAATGTATCCACA
The DNA here is from genome assembly GCA_023653785.1 of Ophioderma brevispina. NCBI lineage: Eukaryota > Metazoa > Echinodermata > Ophiuroidea > Amphilepidida > Ophiodermatidae > Ophioderma > Ophioderma brevispina. The sequence continues at coordinate 12,694 of JAMKCH010041410.1, forward strand.
CAGCCCATCATCACCCATATCAGTGGCCAAGCAGTAACAGCTCTGTGGCAGATTCGAGCAGGGTTTACACTACCCATATTGTGCCAATTATACCTGTTGCATACAGACATGATGGAGCAGAGGGCAGTATTACCAAACTAACCACATCAACAACAATGTCGAATGTCTGGGGTCGACTGTCAATCAACTATTTTAAACTTTAACACAATCAGGCACATCTGTTTTTATTCACGTGGACAGGGAGAAATCAATGTGTTGACTAGGAAAATCCAATGGGTTGGTTACTTGATTTTGCTCCCTCGGATCTTTCCACACACCTCTAATTTGGTATACCTTGAACTTTTATCACATTTCTTTGCCGACACATTGTTAATACAACCTATGCATTGGATTTCCAATGAACATTGCTAATACAACGCGTTGGTTTTCCAATACACTGGG
>JAMKCH010041411.1:0-25831 GCA_023653785.1 Ophioderma brevispina
AGAGTCCATTTTCATTTCTTGAGTGAGGATAAAAAAACATGTATTCCTCATTACTGACTTTATTTATTGCCATCATGTATCCATCTATCAACATAACATGGCTACTCAAAATTTCACACGCTGCTTGTAACATATCATCAAGACGCTTGTTTGTGTTGATTTTGAACTTGACAAACACTCAATATTGTACTTGATTCCTTCGAAATAGAAGCCAGTTGCAAGTTCTTCGGTAGTCAAATATCTTGAAGCATGGAGTAGTCTTCTACTGTCTGAATTTGCATGTTGTTGGTATAATCTATCTCCATTGTATAATATTGTCAATATCAGTTGAGGCAAAATTGTTGCTATAATGTGATTTCAGAAATCTTATAGCTATAGAGAGTTGCATGAACATTGCTTTCCAAATGTTGTGCCAAATGATATTTTCACCATGGGACTGTCATTCTTCTTGGACTGTGCTTGCAGTGGGGTTGGGCCCTGTGCATTTCCCAGATTTTGTTCATGTTGAAACCCTTGTGGTAGCTAGTGGATGGTCATGCTGATTGCTGGCATGGCTGCTGAAAATATTCTTGTCTGTAATGTCCAAACTCCTGACAGTTAAAAATTTGGATACTTCTGCTATCTCTGGATGGCCATTAGAAAATGTGCCAGGACACTGTGGCGCTAAATGTTGTGGAGACCCACAAAGACCCCAATGATTACTTGGAACATTTCCTGTCTGAAGCAGAAGATCTGGACAAGTTTGTACTATATGCCGTTCTTGGTGACACAGCTGACACTTTTGTTTAGCAGCTAACTGCCTAATTTCAGGTGTCTGTTTTTACTGACGACTTCAATCCTAGCTCTGTTCACTATAGTTTCAATGTCTGAAGTAGTCCCGGCATTGGCTTTTGCTGTAGTAGCTACAGCTTGAGCACCTTCTTCAGCTCTAGCAGCCTTAAGAGCAGCTTCCATGTCTGTTGGTTGCATGTGCATGGCTGGCAAATTTTGGGGTGTAGACCACTTACAAAATGATGTGCCTGAGATCCTGGATTTTCCAACTTGGCTGCACAACCTTTCCACTAGATCACTGAACTGATCAACAGTTTCAGTGGGGCGCTGCAAAGTTGCTGCTAGTTCAGTTCTTAATTGATTGAAACTGTTCTGCTTGCATTAACCTATACTTTGCCTTCAAATGCTGTACTAGATCATCATATTCTACCTCTTCTCTTAACTCTTGCCGTTGAACTTATAATGCTGCATTGTCCGTCAACAGACCCAATAACAGGAGTTTCCGTAACCTGACTCATCTGACACACTTTTTTTCTGACACACTTATGAATTTGGAAACCTTAACGGAATAAACCTGTGCTTTATTCCGTGAAGGGTTTCCGAATAAGTAAGTGTGTCAGAAAGGTGTGTCAGATGGGTCAGGTTATGGAAGCACCCCCCAATAACCCTCTTATTTTTTCTCTCATTCCAATTATAAAAATTGCTGTAACACTCAAACTGATGGAGGAAGTCATCAATGTTTTGAACACACGACCCATCGAAGGATTTGGGGCATAATTTTGTATGTGATATATTGTACTTGTGTTAATTCGTATATATAATCAGTCTGCAGGAAAAAAAATGAATGTGAAATTTGGATGATGTTCAAATACACATGTGCAGCAAAATGGAATGTCTTAACAATTCTGCACCTCACTCAAACTGTCATCCTGTGTAAAATATAAAACAATTTGTATTTTACTGTAGTTTTCATCATGTTTATCCGAGTTATCAGTATTACACTGCAAAAATTGTTTCAGTCTTCAGAGAAATCGCCTAAAAGAAGGCAAGGAGGGCAAGACCAAGCACTCATTCTATTTAAAACCAGTGCAACTCGCGAATCACTCAGACTCTGCCATTGATTGTTTGCGACATTGGAAGCAGTGATAGATTTTGTTTCCACAGTTTTCGTTAAATCTGAGTTTAAAAATTTCACTTGATTTGAAAAAGTGATAACAAAACACAATTGCTAACCGGAGAGAATTTCTATTCTCCCCGCCAAGTTTTGGATCCTTGAACTGGACGTCAGCTGGCCACCATAGTGGTGTAAATTCTGGATATTGGAAGGCAATTCCTGGATTTAGGTTACGTGGCAAATATCCATGTACGCTCACAAATATCAATTCGCTTAAAATTTGGCGGAGACAGGCAAAGCTTTTATAGGAACGATATCTTAAGTCTGGTAACGTAACTCTTCCGCATACCATCCCTTCTCCCGTTTTGCTGTCACCTATCATTATTCTTGCAATCTTGCAGGTTCCTGGAAACTCGGTCAATTGTTCCAAAATGTCCAAAACACATCACTTTTTCTCTCGGAATTCTTTTCTGGTTGTTAAAGGAATTTATTGGTATAAATCTATCGGCACATATATAATGAAATATCCCTAAATATGATGTACCAGATGGTTTTCATGGTCATTGGAGTATTCCTTGCGAAGAAACCACCATTTTCATGCTTCATTTTCGTAGCAGTAGACGATTTGAGGAAGCCGTCATGTTTATTATTAACGCTATCGTTTTGCCACAAGCAGTGTTTAGTCTTTCACACCAACCGAAAGATGTTCGCTGGTGAGTCAAGTTCTGACCCGTACGAAAGACTATCGCGTTAATTTTAACATTGAAATTAAAAATACAGGTTTAATTCAACGTTTTTCCTTTAAAATATATAAATCTATCAAAAGTGGCATACATTTGTGTGTAATTTTTAGAAAATAAGCGTGGGATTCTTGAGGAATACAGTTTTTAAAATAAAATTAGTAAACTCTTAAGCATACGAAGAAGCGTTACTCGGTACATTGAAAAGTACGTAGATTGCTGAACCGCGCATTAGTGGCTTTCGAATATGACCTTAGAGCTTGTTATTACCAGTTGAGGGATCCATCTTTTCCTTTGTTTATATCTATCGGGCCATTTTGTTTCGCATCAACTCAAAATAAATAGTGAAATAAAATATCACAACATGTTCATGCCGTAATGTAATTTAACTAAGGGTATTACTGGACATCGGTTTCCCATGAGAGACTCGGAGCTGGCGCGACCCCTATTCAAATGTCCAATTTTTCATGGATTATTAACCTTTGTTAATAACAAATTATATCTAAAATACCCCTCTTTACATTTTTCCAAATCATTGAGGTTTTAAAAAGTGTAGTTTTTTGCAATAAAAATTTCCAAACGAACTTCGCTCTTATCCTTTGTGTGCTCACCGAAGTTCACAAGGATGAGGCTTGTGGCAGACTGACTGAAGTCTCCGGATATGTTCGCTGGCTTCTGTCTCAGTATTTGCGTGCGGCGTTGTAAATTTGGTACAGGGAATAAAGATGGCAGCGTTGCTTTGTGTACAGCCGTGTACATTTGTCGGAATAAATCTGGATTTTTTGCATCTATACGTGTAGGAATCAACTTGAAACTTCCAGTATGTAGTTTTGATTGCAACACGAACTATATAAGGGGTAGGTCGCGGTAAGTCTATACCACGATGTTGCTTTAAGACATCCATCAGCAAAGTACCACCACATGGAGCTGGGTCAAATAATGCGTATTCGGTACAAGAACCAGACCTAAAATCTTTATACACATATACAACCATTGTACCTATGATGACTTAAAATGCAAAACAAAATGACTACATCCTGTGAGATGCGATTCACTGTCTACGTGCTATTTCATACGGAACCATGTACCATAACGATGTTGTTCATTCATGTTCACAAAACTTTGGGTCACATGAATGCAATACACATGCACGGCAAGCTCCTGGCATCCTACTTATTTTAAATAGGCCTAAACCATAGTGTCAAACTATACAACGGGGGTTGTATGCATGTTGCTCAACTTATACGCAGTCAATCTAAATATCCTCTTCAAAAAATAATCTAACCCATACTTCTCATACAAGTGTCATGTGGAATACTGGCAAGATATGTCAATTGTAGGTGACCTACAACCTATTGAATTAACTTATAACATGGCCGTTTTCATGAATAATGTCCACCCTTCATTCTCTATAATACAATTTTGAAGATCTAGTGTAGATCGTCTAGTTTAAAATCATTCAGAACTGTGTCGGATTGTTATGAAATTTTAATCTCAATAGAAAATCCATTTGTAACAGACTGTGTTTAGTTCGGCACATTTTGTGTACTTCACGGGGTTCCTCATTTCGTCGACACAAGCGAACAGATTACCGTGTCAAAGAAACAAATCTGGCAAAACTAATGAGTTGACCATTTGAATGTTAGTCTATTGCGAAACCAGTGCAACTCGCGAATCGCTCGTAGACTCTGCCATTGATAGCTTGTAACAATGGAAGCGTGCCCAGAGGTATGAGGTATAGATTTTGTTTCCAGAGTTTCAGTAAATTCTGAGTTTAAAAATTTCACTTGATTGAAAAAGTGATAACAAAACACAATTGCTAACTGTAGCGAACTTCTATTCGCCCCGCCGAGTTTTGGATCCTTGAACTGGACGTCAGCTGGCCAAGATAGTGGTGTAAATTCTGGATATTGGATGGCAATTCCTTTATTTAGGTTACTTGGCAAATATCCATGTACGCTCACAAATATCAATTCGCTTAAAATTTGGCGAAGACAGGCAAAGCTTTTATAGGAACGATATCTTAAGTTCGGTAACGTAACTCTTCCATATATATATATATATATAAAACGACGCTTGATACAGCGCAATCCCAGACATGATCATTGCGCTTTACATGAAAAAAGAATAGCAAAACATACAAAAAACAGGTATACAAAAACAGCAATAAACATTAGAACAGGTATGTTTTCAGTGTGCGTTTGAAGATATCAACGGATGGAGATGATCTTATGGATAGTGGTAAGTTGTTCCAGAAAGACACTGAAGGATCCCTCACCAATGTGTTTATAAGATCTTGGAATAGTGAGTCTGCTCCAATCTTGTGATGAGCGAAGTCCTTCACGTGATGATTTATACATGCTTACGCATTCTTCAAGATAAACAGGTGCGAGACCATTCAGTATCTTGTAAATATATAAGAGAACTTTGAATTGGATGCGTTGGTCAATTGGTAGCCAGTGTAGAGAGTCCAATAATTGTGAAGCAGGGTGTATACGTGGAACTTGGAAAATGATACGGGCAGCTCTGTTCTGAAGGCGCTGGAGTCTGATGAGATCTTTTTTCCTACAACAAGACAGAAGAGCATTGGCATAATCTAACTTCGAGAGTACAAGAGCTCGCATAGCATTCGAGCATGCGTTCTCAGTGATGTATCTACGTATTCTCGACAAGTTCCATAACAGAAAGTTGACTGATTTACAAACAGATGTAACATGCTCAGACATGGTCATGGCCGAATCAAAGCGAACACCTAAGTTCTTGATAGTGGATGAAGGAAATATCTCAACTTCACCAATCTGAATTTTTGTGTCGGCAATTGGAGTCATATTGTGCGGTGATGATGCGATAAAAATTCAGTTTTGGACTCATTTAGTTTGAGCATATTTTCCTCCAGCCAATCACGGAGCTCTTCAACACACTTAGTCAGCTTAAAGATGGCACATGCTGCATCATATGGGATCTTTGGGTTAAAGAAAGCATATATATTATCCCTTCTCCCATTTTGCTGTCACCTATCATTATTCTTGCAATCTTGCAGGTTCCTGGAAACTCAGGACCAGTCAACTGTTCTAAAATGTCCAAAACATATCGCTTATTTCTCTCGGAATTCTTCTCTGGTCATTAAGACATCCATCAGCAAAGTACCACCACATGGAGCTGGGTCAAATAATACGTATTTGGTACAAGAACCAGACATTAAATCTTCATACACATTGTTCCTATGATGACTTAAAATACAACACAAAATAACTAGATCCTGTGAGATGTGATTCACTGTGTACGTGCTATTTCATACAGAACCATGTACCATAACGATGTTGTTCATTCATGTTCACAAAACTGGGTCATGTGAATGCAATACGTATGCACGGCAAACTACTGGCATCCTACTTATTTTAAATAGGCCTAAACCATAGTGTCAAACTATATAACGGGGGTTGTATGCGTGTTACTCAACTTAAAAAAAAAAAAAAAAAAAACATGCAAAAATATCGATTTTGAAAAATCTTGAGGGCGCACTTTTTTTCAAATGTGCCAGTGTCTCTTTAAGAACTATAAATAATGACAATATTGTAATCATATACTGTGCATATTCTTTGAAAAAATCTAACTAAAATTGGTATTCTCATAAGTACCACAAACAAAAAATACTTCTGTAAAGGCAGTGATCAGTGAACCGTGACTATTTCCAATCAAGTGTTTATCTCCAAGCCACTCCAGTGACCAAACACATTAACAATGGTTTGGAGTGCTGTGCAGACAGTATGTCTGGCATGGTAGGAGAACTTAATCCCTGATCAAGACATTTCTGGACAAACCTGGACACTTTTTGGACAAACCTAGACTTTCCTTGACACATTTTGTGTGGATTATGAGTGCATTTTTTCACCCAGACATTTCTGGACAGATTTTGGACAAACCTAGACACCAAATGACAAACCCAGACAATTCTGGACAAAAATGGGCATTTTCTGGACATAGGCTGCTCCTAGTGTCTCTGGTCTTCTCTGGACATCCATCAGCAAAGTACCACCACATGGAGCTGGGTCAAATAATACGTATTTGGTACAAGAACCAGACATTAAATTTTCATACACATTGTTCCTATGATGACTTAAAATACAACACAAAATAACTAGATCCTGTGAGATGTGATTCACTGTGTATGTGCTATTTCATACAGAACCATGTACCATAACGATGTTGTTCATTCATGTTCACAAAACTGGGTCACGTGAATGCAATACGTATGCACGGCAAACTACTGGCATCCTACTTATTTTAAATAGGCCTAAACCATAGTGTCAAACTATATAACGGGGGTTGTATGCGTGTTACTCAACTTGTACGTTGTACGCTGTCAATCTAAGTACCCTCTTCAAAAATACAGTCTTGCCCCATACTTCTCATACAAGTGCCGTGTGGAATCTGGCAAAACTTAAGTCCCTGAAATTTCAGGGAATTGAGATTTTACTAGCTCTTAGTGTGTGATGCTGGTTTGCTTGATTCAGTATATCCACTTGATAACTCAAGGTTCAGTTTTCCTTTCTTAGCTCATCAATTACTGCCTGTTGCTGAATATACTCCTGCAGATATTGAATTGTTTTGTCCATTTCTGCTAATTGAGTCTCTTCTTGAGGATTCTAGTTGGTACCGTCTGCTTGCAGTTATATACTGCATTGTATTTGTAACCTGTGATTTGTTGTTAGCATCCATAGTCTCCTATGCCTATGGTTGCTAGAAACTTGTCTAAAATATCCTGCAGTTTAGCGTTTAGAGGTTCTCAAGGGTTTTTGTTTTTTGAGTTTCTGTAACCTGATCCATCTGACACACTCATGAATTCGGAAACCTTAATGGAATAAACTTGTGCTTTATTCCATGAAGGGTTTCCAAATTCTTAAGTGTGTCAGAAAAAAGTGTGTCAGTTGGGTCAGGTAACAGAAACTCCCATACAAATGCTTGAATTAATCAAATGGACTTCAGTTGCATATATACTGTGCAAAAAAAGATGTATTCGGGATTTCTTGCAAATCTATTATCAGCTGATAACAAGTGATTATTGAAGTACAGTGATGGGGATATTTTCTTGCTCAATTTTTCTTTTGTATGGGTTTTGCTATGAAGCTGAACAGATGGTACTATCTCTCATAATTCAGGGTCTCTTTCAGGAGGAACTGCACATGATATATATTTATTGACAGATTCTGTCACTTCATCATCTGAATCTCTTATTTGTGGTGCATCTTAACCCATACTACCATGTGAATATGTGGCCAACCTCTCTGCTGAAATTCTGTTCTGTAATAGTAGTCTTCTACTTTCCCAATAGGTTGTGCAGGAGATTGGATCACATCTTTGATGAACGTCTTTACTTTCTGCTTGAACATCTTAGCAGCTGTTACACGATTCTCCATAATTATTCTCCATTGATCTTCCCACGGCATGTTTTTATGTTCTTGTTCAGTTAAAGGAGGCTTGCTGAGCTGGACAAGTATGGCATTGCCCAAATCTAACAATCACTGCATTTAATAACTTGCAGAACTTGATTGTTGTATGAGTCCACTAATGAATTTTCCATAAACCTTGCATGTTGTTGCAGGGCACTTGTAACTGAGAGTCAAAATAAGCATCTCCAATGTTGGTGTTTGGTTTCTTGAAAGTTGTATTTCTAAAGCAGCTGTTGCCCCATCATTCTCTGGTTCACTTCCAATTCCCCCATTGTCATCTCCTCTGGTCCACCACCCACCACACCCCCACCACCATCCACCACCTCATCTTCATCATTCTCTGGTTCACTTCCAATTACCCCATCGTCAATCTCCTCCGGTTCATCACTACCACCATCGCCACCAACCACCACCACCAACCCACCACCATCCACCTCATCTTCATCTTTTTCACTTACATGAATGTGTCCTACTTCATGAGATATATAAAAATGAAGTTGATTTGGACATATAGTTGTAAAATGTGTACCATCTGTTAGAAGGAAAGAATGTGATGCACATTTATGGAAAACAATGTCAGTCTGAAAAGTGTGCAGAGGGGTTGTCTGGTAAAAAAATGTACCTTCAAGATGTGTTATGTCAATTTGAAATATGTTACTTTGTCTGGAGGAGATAGGTGAAATATTGTAATTTGATTTTGTAGTGTTTGTTTTGAACAGTAGAATGCTGTGGGTGGAATTGGTCATGATTGTTCTTGTGGTAAAACCTGTTGCCATGTTGGTTCATGTGATGATGGGTTTGTGAGAATCATGATGTCATTGTTGTTGTGTGTATAAAAGCTCCTCCACATAGTATGAGTCCCAAATCTGTCCCAGTTAGGGTATGTGCACATCTTGCATTTGGTGGATTTCTACACTTGATATGTAGTGATTTCATGTGGCTTGGTTCACCTGTATGCTTTCTAAAACAGATAATTCAACTAACTCATTTGTAGTTTTCATTGTCCTTGTAAATCCTCCAAAACAGTATACCTTTCCCTGGTAGATGCCTGATGCAGCTTGAATTGCAGCAGGTGGACGGTCTGAAAACTTACAGAGAGCTGTTTCCATTTTCCAAGTTGACTGAAATGTGAGTTTACCCTTGGCACTTGGGTATAAGCCCACCCCCCATAAAAGGAAGATTTTACTGGTAGGAGGATGAATCTTGGTGGGTGTGGTCGACAGTTTAGTGTCAAAAATTTTGGAGGTCATCAGGGAGCAGCCTCAATGGCTCAAGAACCACTTATTTCCATCACAATCTTCCCTGAGATCTTAAAATTATGTTGATTCTTGTTCTTTAGCTACCGCACTGGGCGGGGGACCTTTGTGGTTCGAGAACCGCCTTGTCAGTATTACACTGCAAAAATGAGTTCAGTCTTCAAAGAAATTGCCTAAAAAGAAGGCAAGGAGGGCAAGACCAAGCACTCATCCAAAATGTGCTGTTATGGTGTAGGCAGCCATTGCTGCTTTGAAGGAGAGACGTGGTTCTTCTCTTCGGCAATCAAGAAGTACATATTATGTTGTTTAGAGTACAGTTTGTTTTTAATTTATGGGAATACCGTCGGTTCATGGATCTTGCCCAGTTTTCCGCCAAGTGTCACATTTTGTTGCGGAATCGGGGAGTGACTTAAATGGAGAGACACTCAGCTTAGAGTTCAGTTATTTATTAATTTGTAAACCAAATCTATTTCTGTTTGCAATAAATTATTGGCAAACAAATCCCAACTCCTGAGACATATAACCCTTGACCCAGCAACACCCACCAAAAGAAATGGGGCAAGTTAACCAATAAGGTTAATAATACTAGCTGCGGTCTTTATGTGGAGATCATTGCAGTTAATTAGACCACATTCAATTGTGGTGATTGTGGGAGCTATTTTCGACATGCGTTACAGTAGTTGGTAGGACTTTTGGTTATGAGAAAACCTTGCCCAGAGAGGAAGGTGACATGAAACTTCTACCTCATGTTAAAGTATGTTATCAGATTCAAGCCTATTTCCAAGGACTTGAAGTGAAAAGCAAACATACAAAATGTTCAAACGATGCTGTAATTTATATAATGTAAAAAAAAAAAGGTACTTTTTCAGTGCAAAGATAGGCTAGGCTAAAAAGGAAACTGATTTTTCTTACTTACAAAAACCAGGAAGTACATCAATTTATGTTTATATTAAGCAATCGTATTAGTAAGAGTTTTTCATTGCATAAAAGCTGTGAATTGCTATTTGCAAAAATAAATTTTTCAATACTTCAAGATTTCTTATTTGAAGCATTGATATGGATGAAAATTGTTTTGGTATCCCCTGTTAAATCAAGTAAATCTAGCTTTTTTCAGTTATCACCTTCCTTTTCTCTTTCAATCATTTGAAATGAACCAAACTATTTGGATTAATAATATTGGAACACTTCTGAATAGAAAAACACTATCTTTGAAATTTTGGTTACTGTAAAAGTGATAATTTTCGCGCGTGTAATTTTTCGCGTTTCTGTAATTTTTAACATTTTTGCTTGTTTTTAAATTTGCTCTTTTCAGCTATCCTACATAGACCTACACACAAAATAAACATTTTCACGAGTTTTTAATTTCGCGCCAGCTCAGAAGTGCGCGAAAAGCGCGAAAATTAATTTGGGCGCGAAAGTTTCCACTTTTACAGTATTTAGACACACCTTGGACCCCAAATTTATGGACATACCTGCATACATTGACAAGAACATGTCATGTGTATCAAACCCAGAAATCACAGGGTTTTAATAACTAGAAATGGAACACTTTAAGCACATATATGTCAAGATATTTTGATGCTGATCTTTATAAATCACAATCTGCACCACAATAGGAGGTACTCCTGTATTTTAAAATCAGTTCTTGGCTTGAGAATGTGAATAGAACATTTACTTCTCAAATCATAGTTGTTATGATTATTGAATAAAAATAGATCATTAAAGGGGGATAGTCCGATTTAAGGATATAAAGTTTTCATCTTGATAGATTGGCCTTCAGCCCAAAATCCCATCTGTAGAGCTTTGTGCCGATATATTTCAATCTGTTTTGATGTGAGAGCTAAAACCGTGATTTTGAAAGCCTATGGAGTACTATGTAAAATTAATATTGGTCGACCAAAATGGGGCACATTTTCGCTCATAATTTCCAAACCAAACATCCTTTGGCCCTAAGATTTCACAGGGTAAATGAGAAAAACAGTAGCTTTCTTCTGATACCAAAATGTTGACCACTTCTGGTAAAATCTGGGGCTTCTGGGGACGAGGCTATTAGTGATCGGGCCATGGACCTTTAAAGGAAATATGTCAAGATTTTTGTCAAGCTCAGTTTGACTTACATTCATAAAATATATGTACATACATCACGAATTCCCGAAAAAATAATACAATTTGATGTAAAATTAACAAAATAGAGGCATTTTAATTTTTTGCTTTTTTGACATACGAAGAAAACGGGCAGATTTTTCGCCATGCTTCATTGATCAAAAGCGCCCAATTTTGCTCTCCTCGTGACGTCAAAGTGATGACCAAAACATCGTGTTGACTCGAATTGTTATTGCTGACACTGTAATATTGATGGATTAATGAAAGTAATAATAAAATTTGAAAATAAGTTGCAGAATGACATATTTTGTTTCATTTCGTTGTGTTTTAATAATTATTGATATAAAAACACATCGATCGCAGTTCACAGGAGGGGTAGGACACGACCTGCTCGATTTGGGCTCTGGGGATTTTCAAACGGTAATTTGTGGAACTGCTACGTGCATTTACTATGGTAGCCTTTTAGGATGGCATGTCCTACCCCCCCTGGCAGTTCACTCGAATAGGAAAGTGGCAACACTGCGATATGATGGTCGTCACTTTGATGTCACCATTTGCCTGCGATGTGGATTTTCGGAATCGTTTTCGAGTAAGCTCTTGGGGGGAAAATTTAAAAGGAGAGGCAAAATTCAGCAAAATGTGGACATTTCCAACTATTTGATAAATATGTAATCTACGTTTACTGAAAGCTTTCCATCCATAACCAAATTTTTCCCAAATATATTCAAATCATGACATATTTTCCCTTAAGGCAAATGAGCTAGGTATTTTAGTACTGTATGTTTTAACACACCACATTAAATTTCTTAAAGGGGGCCAGAATTAAGTTTACCAAGCTTCATATCTATCTTTTTTGTTTTGGTTGTCCATCAAGTTCATTGGTCTTCTTCTTCTCGATTAGCTGTGTGTAACCATCGCATTAACATTCATAAATACAACCCATTCCTGTACTTGTGCTTTCTCTCCTTTTCAAACCTGCTGCGAGGTCAGTACAGTTCCTTTAACTGTGATTTGGAATGAAGTCCTCATAAACCACTGTTTACTACTTCTGTACACTTTGATTATTGAACATCTTAAAAGGGGATGGTCCAATTTAAAGAGACACTGGCACATTTGAAAAATAGTGCGGCCCTCACAGAGTTTTCAAAATCGCTATTTTGCACGGTTGTAAAGCTGTTATATACAAAATCCCTCACCCGAATGATTAAGACAATATCAGCTTCCTTATGGTTAACAGAACGATTTGTAATTTAACGTCGCCGGCGACGTTAACTTCAGGCAGACACTGAAAATGGCGTTTAACAAAGAATAGCGCCCACAGTATACATGTTTCACGCTATGCCAACTGTTTGACACGGTCTTAACCTTTGTGGTTTTTTAAAAAAATATCCCTGATTACCGATCAAAAATATTCATGTAATATACACATTTAATTGTTGATTAAAGTTATGGAAAACTTAAAAGTTGGCCTAACAAATTACCAATTACCTGATGTCCTTAGCCTCATATCAATGTCCCCTATCTGTTTTGGGGTGTGTTTATTTTTATGTGTAAAAATATACCTCTGTTCTTCCAATGGTCTCGACTATCCATGCTGATGCAAATTAAAAGATTTCATATTTTGTGAAAAATGTGCAGTGCCGCTTTAAGGATCTGAAGGTTTCAATCTAATAGATTGGCCTTCACATCAATCCCATCTGTAAATTCGCGTTCAGTCCGTTTTTGACTGAGAGCTAAAACGTGATTTAATGTAAGCTCCATAGATACTGTGTAAATTTATATTGTCGACTAAAGTGGGGCCCTTTTTCGCTCATAATAACTTCCAAACCAAACATCCTTTGCCCGTAAGATTTCACAGGCAAAATGAAAAAAATAGCAGCGTCTGATACCAAAATGTTGACCACTGTCTTCCCGTTAAATCTGGGGCTATCTGTCTGGGGACAAGGGCTATAGCGATTGGGCCATGGACCTTTAAGGGAACCTCGCGCCATCTGAGTCCATAAAAATAAACAAAAAATGTGTGAACCAAGTAGCTTCAAGTTACATTTTGTCAACATTTCACAAACAAGACAATTGTAAAAAAATCCTACTTACAGGAGGAGTACTGCTGTTGTGGTGGTTACACTCCCCTCCCCACAATCATTAGAAATTTAAACCATACTATTCTATAGTCCTTCTAAACACTGGTCTCAAATTTGCCACAATACCAGTTTCTGGATAAGATGCTCTGGGAATGTTCTGTCTCCAACTTTTTTTGGGATAAGTTACTCTACCAAGTTGCCACTGATTTCTTTGCATCATTGTCTTTCAGTATAACCATGTCGCCCTTCTTAAGGTCTATCATGTGTGCACCAGAAAAAATATAGAACCGCCAAATGGCCTAACCCAAGGTTTCCCAAACTGGGGGTCGCGACCCCTTTTGGGGTCGCGGACGCTTAAGAAGGGGGTCGCAAAGTTAATTTAAATGAAAATAAAAGTACTTGTCCAAAAGGCAGGAACATGGAACATAATTGATTAATAATATCATTAACTTAATAATAAAAACTGATTTTGCAGTGTTTGAATCAATTGAATTTGTACTTGATTAGTAAAATTTCCACGATATATGAATTGTCACTTACAGGACTGTTCAAAGATCAAAACTGAACTTGACTATAATGAAATTAGTCATGTCAAGCAAGCCAAACTGATTTTGCAGTGTTTGATTAATCAATTGAATTTGTATTTGATTTAAAATTTCCGTGCACTTCGCGCACAAATCAGTATAAATTGTCACTTACAGGACTGTTAAAAGACCAAAAATGAACATGATTGTAATGAAATTAGCGGTATTTTTGCACACTTCGTGCGCACTTGTTTTAGGAATGCAGAGCACCGGCATGCATTTAGAATGCCACAACCAAATTTTTAATTAAGGATTGTCCTTGCTTCCCTGTCATCAGTACATTCAGAGTTTCCGGTAAATATAGGCGACCTTATTGCAAGCCCCTTCCTCTGGCTTGAAAAATCGGCTTGCTACTGGCGTACCTCTCCACAACATCTTTAATTTTTTCTTGACTGGTCAAATTTCTTTTTGAGAATATATTAGTTTGAGCAATGGGGGTTGCTGCAAGCTAAGTGTCAAGAAATGGGGTCTCAGGACAAAGGTTATGGAAAGCCCCTGGCCTAACCAATAGACCTATGTTATTTCTAATTCTACCCACCTTAAACTTGAAAAAAATCCATCCTTAAACTTCATGTGGAATGTATGTAGCCATCCTAATGAGGTCTCATCTTCATTAATTTAGTTAACGACACTCAGTGCTTTAATCCCAAGAGTCAAAATCATTAATTTTGCAGGAATAGCTAAAGTACGCATAAGTCTGTAGAATTCTCATAAGTTCTTTTTCCAACCGAAGAAAGATAAAAAGGAAGCAAACACAGTATTCACAATAGGAATCTCCATTCAATTATCGTGTTGTAGGAAGTGTCCCAAAAGCGACGGACAGTATGTCTAACCCTTCCGATTTATGTCCTAATTAGTTCTATGTCCTACCCTAAATCATTTTAAGGTATTTAGGATACCTGCACTTGTTACAAATACGCAAAAACCTGATTTTTGATGATTTTTTTAGATTTTCTGATTTAGCAAATCACTGATAGTGCCTTTAGGCAGCCTTGCATATTTTTCCCCTGGCAGGGGAAGATGTACTGGCATTGCTTAAGCCTGCTGTTTTGATTTGTTTGACTGACTTTTTGCTCGCAATTCTCGATGGTATGGGAATTACATATCTTCAATTGACTGTATGCCTTAACCCACTACATTGTTATTTTGCGACAGGCACGTTGTTATAAAATCGTGAACTCGAAGGCATCTCCCTACAAAAGCCCTCAATCCTTAGAGCCTGTTTCTCTCACTGGGGGCCCGTTTACCATACACCGCGTCGGAAACGGATCGATCCGTTATCCAGCTCATAGAACAAGACCGACCCGCTATTTTAACGCGAACTCGGTACGGCAAAATCAACCTGCTCTGAGCGTTTTGCCGTGTTGCATACCGTTATTTCACCAGTAGAAACAGCCGATAGCGGTATTTGCCGTGTGTGGCAGGAATTGATGCCAAGGCCACGCTGATAATGCGACTTCCACTGCGCGCGTTGTTCCAAATCATCCGCCATTATTGTTATTTTCATATCAGAAGTGAATCCACAAATTCAACATCATAATATTCATGATATTACCACATAGTAATTCTCCCGGGGGGAATTCTCCCGGGGGGCCACTACTTAATGACAAGGGGTATCACCGTGTCCAAGAATTCACGCAAAAGGCACCCATACCGTATTTTCGAAGCTTGAATTTCACCCCTAAACACGTAACAGCAGCATCGCGATTAGATACCCTAAACATTACTTGGATGGAATTTCCGCCCCTAAACGGTATCAGTACCGCACTTTTGCATACACTAAACACGTATTCGTCTTTCCCCTACCCTAAGCAAGTAGACTTGATCAATTATTACCCCATTTAACGTTAAAAACCCCAACCACATTCTTCTCCATTGTATGTTTATGCACACCAGAGAGGCTGGTCTGAGCTTGGTGTAATATCTGGGGAAAGTTACTTTTTTTTTTCAGCCAGGAATATCCGAGGAAGGTATTTAAAAGGGGAAATGCATTTTGAGCCAGGGCGTATCCAACAGTTCTCAGACGTCGGCACGACGCTCATATGAACGGCGGGGGGGACGGGGCGGGGGGGGGGGCGGTGGCTTGCATCTATCTTCACTTTCCAAACGCACATTTCCTCGTGCGAATTTGATAGAAATAAAGTGATTCACTATAGCAAAATGGTATGAATAAATGGCTTATAAAAATTAAAACAGATTTTGATGGTTAAGTGTCACCGAGAATTCATATAGTAAGTGGCATGGGAGGGGGTGCCGGCATAATAATGACCGCTCTCCCAATCCCTTATTTCCGCAATTTGCAGCGCCGCGATAAATCGGCATTTTCCCTGAAATTGCCGAATTCGCGCAATTATTCACACAAATTGGCCCAAAATTTATTTAATAAATTATAAACCTGATTGACTGACATTTAAATAAATTGAGTTTTAATTGCTAAAAAATTGTCCGTTTCATGGGTAAAGTGTATAGAACAATTTTGGTATAGCGACATAATCAGGCAATAACAAAAGGGAGTCGTATTTCAATCTCAAACCAACAGCCTGATTAAAACTCAACGAGTATGGTTTCCTTTATTACGCGCGCATAGTCGTCGGACTTTTTGGAACTTTAGGATTTGAAAAGCACAGTTTTGAATGCAGTTACAGACTTCCGGACACTTTTTTTTATTTTTCTTTATGGCTGAAATGAATATGGACCCTAAATGCGTAATCCTCATTTAGAAAATATAACCCGTTTTCTTGATTTTTAGTGATTTTTGACCCTTTCTTGTTACGTACGTAACGTGCCTGAATCCTGAAAACTACCCTTTTTACGTAATTCTTGGACACGGATGATTCCCCATTCTATGAAGACTGATCCCCCCCGGGGTCATTCTTTAGTTTTGTTTTAAACCCTACTGGTGGTACAATCCATTAAAGAATACAAAATACTCAAGACTGTATACGGCGGCATGTAAAAACACACCTCAGAAAAAGGATGCTGTCATGTTCTGAAGCTCCCTTCTATGGAACGGGGAAATATTTGACACTCCCGGTCAGGTCTGTCGACAGCATATAAGCACGGTATGTTCAGTCGAGTATTCCCATAGCACAGTATTAAGCCTTAATAGAAGCAGCTGAGATAGCGGAAAAAGACATTCCATATCGGGTAGCAAAAGCCCGTTTTGCCGTGTCGGCAGTAGAAACACCTCTAGCTCCAAGTCTCAGGACTGAAGAAACACTCTGTGTCAATTCAATGGCATACTGGCAAAATGTCAATGTAGGTTACCCCACAACCTATTAATTACTGCTAGCCTTGGTTTAGTTGTGACATGGCCATTTTCATGAATAATGTCCACCCTTTGTTTCTAACATTAACATCATCAGGCCTAATTTAAGGGGCATTACTGATTCAACAGCCTGGAGATTCCATGCATGTCTATCTGACATGGAATTCAATTAAGTTGCTTCAAAGAAGTTGTCATTTTCCATTTTCTGTCTGTAAGCAGGTGCTGTTATATAGCAGATAACAATAGGGCACATCGCATCTCACGATGTGGATTGGAGGTACATGTTGATAGGCTGGTAAACCCACCCCCATTTGCAGTATCATGAGCAACCAAGAAACCCATCCTCTTCTGACAGGTTATCATGTCAACCCACCCATAGACCCGGACCGATTATAACTCCAAACCCATATTTGGAATTTTTTTTGTTGGTGTCACCAAATGCCATATGCCCCCTGGGTTTTGATCATGCATCTAAATTAAGCTCGCACAGGCAGGCCTATCAGGTCTCTGTGACAGTGTAGAATATCGCTCAGGACATGTGGTATTGTTTGTTAATATCTTATATAGTAAGGCCTTCTTGGCTTCCAAGTATTGTTTCCATAAGACTCCTTCTTATCACATTTGCAGAGATGTGTTACTTTGTTCCTTTCAAATAGCTACAAGTACAATGTTTTAAGTGGCACAATTGGGTTTTTGGACACTGCATTCAAAATAACATTAAGGTTCGTGTTTCCGATCGTCTTTGGACCCCACTGATTACCCGGAATACTTTAAAAGTTTTGATATCAGATAAAGGGCCGTATTTACTTTTCATTGTCATCCTCAAATTTGAGCCCTCAATTCCTTTTCATTCCCAAGATCTAACAAAAAAAAACCGGCGTTTTTATGGTTTACACCATCGATATTAGCACATTACTGAATAGGACATTGCAACATGCATTATTGCCTTTCTACCATCAACACCGCAAGTTTGTTTCCACGGTACTTGATGGGGGCGTATGATCAAGTGCCAAGCCATTCATAGAGAGTAGAAAAACACAACAAAAAACAACAAGACATGACAACAACAGCAAACAGCACCCAACAACGAGGAAACAAGAAAATGGAAAGATGTCAGGCAATAACAGGAAGGAGGTGTCAAAGATAAAGCAAATGAACCTCCATAAAGAAATGCGTTGACCGAGCATGTGTGTACTAGATGAGGCTGACTCATTGTAAATAGAGGGTTATGACGCAAGTAGCCAAATCCTGGTGTACCGAGTGGGGAGAGCCTTGAAGAAACGATCCAGGCACGTTCTAACTATGGGTGCGATTTGGAGTCTAATCGGATCATTATAGATGCGCCGATTTTTTAATATGTAATGATCCATGGACAGAACGCCGCCCTCGCGTCTGAATATACTGAAAAAGAGAGACCCAGGGTTTAAAGAGATGTGCGTGGATGGGGACTTAGTTGCGGAATCGCGTTGAAGATATAGGCCGTAATAAGTTCGCAATGGAGAGTCCGTTGTCAACGGATGCCTGGGCGGCTTTTCTAGAAAAAACGTAGAAAAGGCTATATGGGCGCGAGTGGAAGAGATTCGGCGCGAGAATTTTGTGCGAAACACGCGGATCGAAAACCTTGACAGGACCGGGGCTCTGGGGGTAGAGATGATTACATCTGTGTCGATCGAGGTTTGCTCAATATTCGTTTGCGGTGATTGAGACGGGGGGGCTAAAGCGAAGTGTGGATGCTGGTAAGAGGGAAGAACGCGACGATCGTTCGTGAGCAGATGGTGGGAATTATTGGATCGTTGCCGGGGACCACCCGAATAGGGAGATTGCTGCTGAGGGGGGGAGACGAAATTTGCGAGAAGTAATGAAGGAGGCACATGAGTCGGGTAGGAGTGGTGATGGAGCCAAGGGCAGCGAAAAGGTGGAGGGAGGGAGAAAAAACTAGATAGGATGGAGGAGATTAGGCTGAGGGAAACAGAGTGGAAGAACAAGCTGGGGTGACGCACGCTATCAGCCAAAACGCCTTGCCGGAAAGGTAGTGGGGCCTTTGGGGCTAGTGGGGCGAAAGAAAAGAGAGGGCAGTATAGGGAAGAGGCGTGTCCCCGAAGGATCATGCGTGAGGGTGTGAGGTTACAAAGACGAAGTCGTAGGGGGGGGAAACAGGGTGGTTTCGGCGCGGTTGAGAACAGGGTCTAAATTTAAATGTCCGTGGGGGAAATAGAATTCGGAAATGGACGTGAATGGGCGGTCCATGAGGAAAGAAAGGGTTGCAGGAGGCGTCGTTCAAGTCAGATATAGGCTAAGGCGGGGCTGGGTAGGGGGTTGGGGCGGTCGTCAGTAGGCGCTAGGATGGGAGGCCACGGCTCAATTGAAATGAGATCTGCAGGGGTGTAAGAGGTAAAGGTTGAGTCTAGGTCCGTGTTACGGTCCCTGCGGACCGATGAGGTAATGTACTCGTACCTGTAAGTCTTTTTTAACTCAAGTGTTTAGCAAAGGGCTGCGGTGGTGGGTTGGGTGACTGGGTTTATGCGCAGGCGGCCGGTGTTGGTATCCTTAGGGCAGATGAGGGTGTTTAGGCTGAGGGCGCATGGTATAAGGGTGGCGGGAGGGGACTGAAGTCATTTCGACTAAGGGGGGAAGTCCTCCCACTTAACTAATGTTTGGAGCTGATCGTTCTGTTGCGAGTCATGTATGGGTGATGCCACTGAATGACGTAAGTCGAGCAGTTGATATCCCCGCGCAGGTCCACGCTAGGCTGGTGATTGTCGCCTCGAAGCCGGTTGCATTTTTATGATAGGTGCTGGGTGGCTTCACTCACAAGAGGCAAAGATAAGAACGTAGCGACGGTAATTTGACTGTCTGTGTGAGTGTCAGGTATATCTTTAGAGAATCGAGGAGGATTGCAGAGGTCTGAATAGGTCGTATTGGGGTAGGCAGCTCGGTTTGTGGTAATTTGCGGGACGGGTCTCAACGATAAAAGAACTGGGGGAATTGAAGAAGAGGGTTGGGGCGATGGGGGGGGAAAGGGGGGGAGTCGGCAGGTGGGGTGAGAAGTTGTAGGGGGAGTCCGTGAGGGGGGAAAGGGGGTGACGGGGGGGGGGTGGGGGGGGGTAAAAAATATGGGGGGGGGGGCTGTGGGGGGGGGGGGGTGGGGGGGGGGAGCGCGTAATGAAGAGGGGGGGGGGGGTAGGAGAGGTGGGTACAAGTGGGGTAGAGTGGGGGGGGAATGGGGAGGAAGGGGGGGGGGTTGCTTAATGCGAAATTGTCCTACAGGTCAATTCACTGATGGGAACTTCAAATCTATTCTTCCCATTCCTCTAACAGAGAAAAGGCTTTTATGTCTTAGCCTAGATTTGAAACATTTCATGCAATCGACATCAACGTGCTATTGCTTCTACCATCATCACTCCGCAATTCTCTTGTTTTTTCCCCCTTCCTCTCCTACTATTCTACCAGGCCCCCATCCTGCATGGCCTTTTTATGTGCCAACGATAATAGTGCAACCAGAATGAATACACATTCACTTGCATAGACAGCACTCAGTACGATTAGCACTACAACTATTTTGTGTTTTTGTTGTTTTAGGAGGAGGAGGGTTTTTTTTTTGCGAGGTTTTATTTTTCTGGGCTTTATCTAACATCATTTTCTCTTTGACAACCATATTTGTGAAAAATGTTTCCAATTTTTTTGTTAGCAAGCATTGTGATGGGTGTGCTGTGTACATGAATACAAGGCCAACTTTACTTTAATTGTTAACATACATTTACATTGTAAGAATGGATAGTGAATTGCTCATACTCAGAATACTCGAGCAAGAGATATATAACTTTATACAGCTCCACTTTATTGGTTTGCTTATTTTTAGTGTCACCAGCCGCCTCAAATCAGACAGAATTTTGCCATTTTAAAAATGAGAACACACGTGACCATGGTCACCATTTACTTTTTCCTTGCTTGTATGTGATTTTGCATTGTCATTCAATTTTCATCATCACTGTGCAAACAATCACTTTCCACAGCACACCATTGACTATACCTGTCCTTCCTATCCTTCTGCAAGTGAGTAAGTTATTCTGGGGTTATCTCCCCAACCTTTATAGAGAGTTATGAAAGAAAACAGCACTGTCCACTATCACTTTAATTTATAAAGAGGGTCACCCTCTTAACTAAGATTGTGTACTTGTATGTATATAGCACTTGGCTGTAATTTACCACCCATTTACCTCACACTATCTGGTAGTTTGCCATTGAATATACTCTCAACTTTGGCCATCACCTTCTCCGGCTGCCACTCTTCTTTCAGTGAATCTGCTTTGAACAAGCTAATAATACAGCCTCTAACGATCACATGACCTTCATGTTCTGCCTGTCCGTGGATTGAAGTTACATTATGGTGTGGTAGCAAGATAACCTCTCTGTAGAATAAGACAGCCGCCGATTGCATTTTTTGAGGTACCGTTTTTGAGGATCTATTGTAGATAGCTGTTTTAAATAAAAAAAGTGCATTAAAATAATACAGAAAGGACCACTGAAAAGACTGGGACCATACCGAACAAGCCTATAAGTACGAGGACTTATGAATGGGATAGTAATATAAAAATCTCGACAGTCGCCTAAAATGTACCGGAGGCCGGTATCGTATGTTTAAGGTGGATTAAAAACGTTGAAACACATTTTTTGTACTTTGCACAGGTGCTCATTCCGTCGACGGCAGCGAACAGAACTTAACCAGTGTCAAAGTAAGGGGGGAAAAACAAAATCTAGTAGGAACAAAACGCAATGGAGGTGGAAGGGGGGGTAATGAACCATGAATGTAGAAGTGGTAATAGTCTACTATGAATTGCGAAACCAAAGTAAAGCAAAGAGCAAATCGGGAGCAAGAGAGTTGGTCCCAACTCGTAGACTCATGCCAGACAGATAGAAGACTTAACTGGGACAGGAAAGAGGGTGTAGGCAAAAGGATGCGCATCCGTGTGTATGATGGTAGATTTTTTTTCCAGATTTTCAGTAACTTCTGGTTTGAAGAAATTTCACTAACTTTATTGAAAAAGGATAACAAAAAAGCATTGCTAACTGTAGTCGACGTCTATTCGCCCCACCGAGTTTTGGATCCTTGAACTGGACGTCAGCTGGGCCAAGATGTGGTGAGGTAAGATTCTGGGATATTGGGAAGGCAATTACCTGTATTTAGGTTACGAATTGGCCAAATGATCCATGTACACTCACAATATCAATTCGCAAAATTTGGCGCAGCCAAGCTTTAAATAGAACGATATCTTAAGTCTGGTGACGTAACTCTTCCGCATACCATCCCCTTCTCAACACGTTTGTGCTGTCACCTATCATTATTCTTGCAATCTTGCAGGTTCCTTGAAACTCGGGACGGGTCAAACATTTCCAAATGTACAAACATTATCGTCTAAATTTCCCATTGAATTCTCTCTGGGTCATTAGAACATCCATCATCGCAGAAGTACCACCACATGAGCTGGGTCACTAATTCAATTCCGGTACAAGACACAGAGCACGTAAAATCTTCATACGAAGCATATGTCAAGAGTTCCACAACAGGGGGGGCAGTTGGTACATAGTTACTGTTTAACTCTGAAATAACATTGGTGCTAAAGTCCTCCCAAGGTCTTTGAATCACACCAACGACATCTTGCGATGGGTTAAAGGAGGGAAGTCGGGCATCACGGGATACACTATAAAAAATGTAAAAAAAACGCTAATTTCTAAGCGTTCTCGGCTTATCTAGGTTTAACATGGTGGGAATTTGGGCTGGCTGATTGGGTAAACTTGTTGGGGGGAGGCGGGTCAAATTGTGTTCTGATGCCAGTGGGGTGGTCATGTTGCGGGTGGTTGCGAATTGGCTTCTGGTACAGAAACAACCGGATTATCAGGTACGGCGTGGGGGCTGAAGCCCGTTTGTGGGTGATAAGCTGAGGAGTTGGCTGGATTTGTATGTTTAGACAAAATTAGAAGCAAGGACGTGTTTCCTCAAACTATAGTTGTGAGATTTTGAATTGATGTACAAAGATGAATTGTAAACATGAGTCATTGTTATTCATTAAGATTGGGATATCTGGTTGCAAACTATAAAAGCTCTCTGGACTTGTCATAGGCTACTTCCCGAGTAAGTTTCAAAGTTTTTCATGTGTATTGGTATTTTGTACATTTTGTAGATTGACATGATATCAAATACTAAGTCTTTTTGCCACTGAGATCTGTAGGACCTTAAGATCCAAGATGATTAATGAATGGAGTGAATTATAAATGGTCATATAATTCTGAAATTTTGTAGTTAAAGATTAATTTTTCAGTTTCAGCCATTTCATTGATATTATGCCTGTAAGAATAAAAAATGAATTTGAAATTTGTTTATCAGGTGTGCTGTAAGTTTCAGTTCTGCAAGGATTTTAAGATACACTGGCACAGTTGTATATAGTGTGCCGAAGTTTAAAAATATTTTTTGCAAATTAGCACCCTTATGGGTAATGAGAGCAAACATTTTAGGGGTGTTAGTCCAGGGATTCAAAGGAACTGTTTTTTGCCATATCGTCTTAATTATTGTTAAGGGCACTATCAGTGATTTGCTACATCAGCAAATGAAAAGTCATCAAAAATCAGATTTTGCATGTCTGTAAAAGGTACAGGTATCCTAACATACCCTGCAATGATTAGACCAGAAGCAACCCATACTGCCAAAGATCAGAGCTTTAAGAAGTCATTACGGTCCGTTCGGCACTTACTACAACACGTAATTGAATGGAGAATCGGATCTTGGAACACTGCCATTTTCTTCCTTTTCTCCCAATTCTACACCTGGAAAGGTAACGTATGAGACTTATCCTTCACTTTGAAGCTATTCCTGCAAATTTCAAATATTTTTCAAATCACGATATGTCTTTAAATATTAAAACATATATAAAAGTAACATCTTTGAGAAGAAAATGATCAAGGCATCCAAAATAGGAAAATAAGTGTTCCCCAAAAATATGTTTTTTTGAGAAATCATAAAAAATAGTGATTTTCACTCCTTTTTTTGGGTTCCTATAAAAAAATATAGAAATGTTATAAAAATGTGATGTTGTTACATAGCCGCTGTGCGAAGCACGCCTGGGTCTTGTAATTTAGAGATTTCTTACGAGCCGTGTGCGAAGAACGGCTAGGTCCTGTATTTGTGCGATTTCTTCTTCTTCCGACACAACTTTCTCAAAATGGACTATTTGCCAAACGGGTTCTCCAATTGCAATGAAAAAATTGGTCAGAAGACACCACTGACCACAAGACCCATTAGGGTGTAACAGAATGGGGGTCAAAGGTCCATTGTTAGGGCCGTTCGATTAAAGGGGCATTTCTTCAAACTCTATGCAAGCCATTTTCTGCCACAGAATAAGTGCTATGTTCACCGGATTGGTGTCAGAAGAACCACTGACCCAAGACCCCATGGGGTGTACACAGATTGGGGTCAAAGGTCATGGGGGCCGATTAAAGGGGCATTCGTCGGAACTCTATAAATTCCTGCTTGTTCCACAAATCAATTGTATTAATCGCCATTTCGTCAAAATTTTGTCCCATTTCACTACAAATAAATAGCCTTATT
This sequence comes from Ophioderma brevispina, assembly GCA_023653785.1. NCBI lineage: Eukaryota > Metazoa > Echinodermata > Ophiuroidea > Amphilepidida > Ophiodermatidae > Ophioderma > Ophioderma brevispina. Next base: position 24,968 of record JAMKCH010041411.1, read on the forward strand.
CCACAACCCCCACCAACAACTTAGCATTCATCTTTTTTCCCAGGCTCTGCACAGGTCTCAAATTAATTCATCTGGATTCTATAATCAAATTCAACAATTAATGAGGCCTCAATCGTGAAATTAAAATCCCATTCGATAAGCAAAGGCATCTCACGTGGGCAACCATTTTACAATTGTATACAAGTTGCCATGCGTATGCGTCATTGCAATGATGCATTCAAGCATTTCTGATGCGCTCATTATTCCAACCTTTGGTTCGTGCGTGCCGCAAAACCGAATACCTGCCCTTTTGCAGTTCAGCCCATGTGCTTGTTTTTGGTCAAAAATGCGTAACATAGTAAAAAAGTTCATATATTTGCTGTTTGTAAAATATGAAATTGTGTCAGGCGATTTATGAGAAAATGTTTGATGTAAAGAGCAATTCAATTTTTTTAAAGTTATTACAGGTACATACCGCTCAATTGTTTATACATACATAGGTGCATAGTTTGGGAACAACCATTAGAATTTGTATATTAAGGTTGTCATACAGTAGATTACAGATCCGCGCTGCTGTATATTAATTGTTCCAGGACCTTGTATTTCTAGAATCATCACCGTGACCCGAGGTCCAGTTGGGATGCCAACTTAAGAGTGTGCATGGTATTAAGAATAACAAGCTCAAGAGCTGTTATTAAAAATAACACCTCGGTTAGCGTCTCAAACCTGATAGTAGTAAACAACGCACAGGAAAACAATTAGATAACCAACAAACACGACGCTTAGCACGAGAAGTGTATGGCCAAGTAATAATATGACTCAATGATAAAAAATTATTTAAACAGCTGATAAAGTTAATTGTTTTGTCTATTTTGCTTCTATATA
>JAMKCH010041412.1:0-55702 GCA_023653785.1 Ophioderma brevispina
ATTTGGGGGGCAAATGCCCCCATTCGCCCCCCCCTGGCGCCCGCCACTGGTCAGAATAACAAGTACAGAACAAATGGTTTGAAAGTACAGTAAACAAAACTTCTGGCTTTTTAATTACATATGAACCTACATTTGATCAGTACCATATAACTTATGTATTACATGATATCATAGACTCGCATATGTATACCATACTTAATACTAATTAACCTTATTGAAATATGGAAATGGACTGAAAATTCAACCTGTATCTAAAATTTGATCTGTAGGCATAATAATTTACTATAATTATAAATGAATAAAATTTGAAAAAAAAGACGTAAGAGCACGTACTTCTCCCCCTAGATTGAAGTGTAATTGTAAATCCACAGCTGGTATTTTGAGTTCTGCTGCAGATTTTGCAAGTTTTTGAAAAATGTTACAGTAGACTTTTCTTTTTATTTTTTTTTCACATGTTTTAATCCTCTTTTTTTGCGTCTTCTTGTACTTGAAGAAATAAATAATTCAAGGTATGTGGATTATCTTAAGTTAAGAGGGACTTAATTTAGTATGACGTACATTAAAATGTTTGCATGATGCCCTCAGACATTTCCTATTTGGGCCGGTTTAAACCAGATTATGCCGGTTTAAACCAGGTTTAAAAACCGTTCTGGCAAAAACCAGTTTTTGCCGGCATAAAGCCAACCCTGCAGGGCGTGGGGGGGGGGGGGGGTTAGGAGAACGGACTGCTCGGTTTGGACATTGGGGATTTCTATGCTTAGGAAAAGATCTCCGTGGACAAATCTGTTTTGCTGCTTATTTTAAGTGACATATCTTGAGAACCACCAACCAAAAGAACAACTTTTTCAGGCAAGATGCTCAATTCCCATTCTTCTTTATTATAATCAACTCCACAGACAATTGAAAAAAAGTGGAAATATATCAAGTCATTTTGGGTAAGTTTTTATTGGGTCACCCGTACTTGCAACCAAATTTTTTTTATGGTGCTGATACGTGTTTACTGATTTTTCCCCGGATTTTTCCATGTGTTTAGTACTGTGATATAGGCACTATTAGGGGCCTATTTTATATATGATGGGTATAGGGGGCCTATTTTATTAATTGCGTATTTCAGGGTACACGTCAGTGCTGGGAATTCCCTGTGTTCCTACCCATTTGGGATGAAACTGAGATTGATAAAGCTTGTATTTAAATTGGTTAAACTACTCTTACCTCTTTAAGCCCTAAATGCGACTGAAACCACTCATAGATTAAATTTAAAACAATTATATGCATTTTATTCATGACCATATTAGGAACCAAAATGTAAAATACTTCATATGAGTCAAACAGCCTCATTCTTAGGGTGCAGTGGGTTTTAAGTGGTCATTTGGAGCCATCATTTTCAAAAATACGTACTGTTAATAAACATGTCTGGCATTAAGCTGTCGTGATGAAAGGTTCAGGTATCTGGCGTATCCTCGCTCTGTCATGTATTCAAGATAATTCGTGAGAGCTTTACGCAATTCTCCTTTATTGAGTATACACCTGTGCGCTTTAGAATAGCTCTAGTTTATTGAAAGAAGTTGTTTGTGAATATATCATAGTGACATGAATGAAAGTTCGATTTAGACGCGTTGAGAAGCCCTAAAACACGTTCTTGTTGCTACTATATTTACACACCCCAACGTACAGGCAGGTTTTGCTTGTGGCCCTCGTTTTATTCAATTTTGTGGGAGGACTTGATGGGATCTTGTATAAGGTTTCTTCAAGGATGAAAGATATCTTCTGGATATTTTTGAGGTCTTGTGAATGTTGGTCTGAAACGCGAAAATATTCAAAGACCACAAATTATAGTGAAAAGGGACTTTTCCACAGATAAAATCGAACCGCCCATGCTCATTACAATATTTGGTCAAAGATAATACGTCCGATATTTGGTAATCTCCATTAATTAACCACACGTTTTTTTCGCGCCAGTGGACCAATCATATTGCGGTAGAGAAGATTTTTTCGTCACAGTAACTCTTACTTGCGAGATTGATTTTGTCGCGGCGTGGCAGATTATAACAGATTGCGACAGATTAGTAATTTGTCGCAAACAGATTAAGAATCAGTGGAAACAAAACAAAAGCACAAACAAAGAAAAACAAAAACAAAAAATAAACCAACAACAACAAAATATCAAGTTTGTAATTCGAAAAGAACGACAATCGAGTAGTTGAACACTCACCCCATTTGCTACTTTGCTACCCTAGATCTAAGCACTAACACAAGCCCCCTATTACACGTCAACTTGACAGCCGCAACCTTCCCCGTCAACCTACCCTTCCCCAACCCCTATTAATCACAGTTGGTGAATTGACAAGACTGCTGATGACTATACCTCAGTCTTCTTAAAATTGCTCAGTGTTTTCCAACATGTTTCCAGGATTGTAGCTTCATTTTTGTGTAACGTTCAAACAATCCCTCCGCATAAAGTATCGTGACGCCGTTTGGGTTGTGATGAACCCAAAACTATAACAACGCTAATTCCTGAAAATGGCATCATTTTGATCATTTTCTAGATATTTAACATGCGAAATACGTGATTTTGGGCCGAATTTAACGTCACTACAACCGTCAAAAATAAGTTTCAGTTTCAGTTTAGTTACCAATAACATAACAAATAAGCTGATACAGAAAAGCATTGGTGGGTTGACCAGAATAGAGCAAAGCTCGTACCATGTCTGGCCACCCTTAAGTTAATTAAATCACATGAGTACAAGAAAGGACAGTATACACGAAGATACAAGCTACATAGTGCAAAACGAGAACCAGACGAGACAGGTGAGACAGACGGTATGTTGGTATGGCTTATAATAGAATATTAGGCATCAAAACAATACGACTAATATGCAAATGTAACACAAATGGGTAAGCCCATAATCGCTAAATCTGATCATGTATTATCTATTGATGATACGAGAAAATGTTTGTAGTCGTTTTGAAAGTTTTTAACGGTATTGCAATTTGTGGATCAATGGTATTCCATAATAATGGACCTGTGTTTTGATTGGTGTTTCTTGATCTCAAAGAATCCGGGCTGAAGCTTTTTGATAAATTTCAATCGAATGAAATCCCAGACCTTTCCTTACATAAATAATCTAGTTTAAAGAAAAGAATAGTGTACTTCTGACGGAGTTTTCGCGGGAAGTCTCGTTAATTGCCCTCATGCATGCATTACACGATAGGCCTAAATGGTTTGAATCTTGAATGGGGTTGGAACTGACGCGTGTGACCGATACGGTAGGTAATACTGTTGGCTCATTTGTGCATTGCATTCATTTTATTTAAATCAATTTCGTTTTGTATGTCAAAATGTCCCTGTGGCATATCCCTATTTTTATTAAAAGATATGTTTTTGGCCAAGTTACCAAATTTTCGTTGGGAAAACCCTCCCGGTTTTGTTAACTTGGAGCTACTTGGACTGCTACGGCCATCGGAGTGACTTACGGTATTTGGAATATCCGAGGTCAGCAGTTCGACTCAATTTATGCGTGTTCGGTTCGCAAGTGTCCTATTTCACGGTTCAATTACCGTATAAACATTTGTTCTTCGCATTAAACTGCGGAAAGAATGTTGCTCAAAAGACTACTTTTTAGTGGATTTCCGTCCCCTTAGAGTCAGAACTGTCTACCTGTCCAAAATTGAAATTTTGAGATAGACAAGTTTTAAAGTTTATTATTGCGAAAAAAATAAGAAAATCAAGTATAAGAAGTACTTGAACATTTGGAATAATTAGTAATCTTCCAGGTTATGTTACTTATACCTTTTCAAAGTTGATATATTGGCCTCCCAGTCGGGGATCCAAGGAATAAGGTCGAAAAATATCAAAAAATGACAAAAAAATAGACAGTTCTGGCTCTAAGGGAGCTGATACCACTACTTATTGGAAAGTCCATAGCTTGCGAAAGTGCCGTGGAAAAAAGTTTGTTATTATAGATAAATATGATTGTTGTAATTGAGTAATGTGTGTTTTTGGTGAATGTTGAAACAATGCTGGCTTTTCCTGTCGTGTGATGTTAGAGCGGAAAATAATCATCATAATTTAATTTAATGCAACTTTACAGACCTCCAAAAAAAACCACACACATAAACTCTCGCGAGCGAAAAAACTAAAAAAGAACACAACACAAAAGAACTAAGTTCGAATGACACATTGCAATAGTGTAGTAGTAGTAGTTGACATTAAAGGTGCCCCACCCGATTAAAAATAATTTTTCTCTGATTGAAGAAGGGTCATCAGCAATATTAGCCATACTTTAATTCCAAAATTTTATTTGATATCCCGACAATACTATTAATGTGAGCGGTAATGGTGTGTATTACAAATGGCCCCATAGAGTAATTGTACAAAATATACAGTTCAAAAAAAAAAGTAAGTCCCGACTTCCCTGACAAATGTGCGTTTTTCTAGGAAGGTTAGGCTCCTTAACTCTACAAAAATGTGAACTGTTCACTATGAATGTTACACATTAAGTGCAAAAAAAAATCACACAACATTTAATCTTCACCCTGAAACTGACGTCATTTATAAATTTGACGATGAAAATAAAATGACACCTTTCGTGCACAGGATTTAACAATCGAGAAAATCCCGGATGAGGAATAAGAGTACCAACATGCCTAGTACAACACAGGAATACCACAGACACTTGATTTTTGGTATGATGATAGCTATGGTCATCTCTTTCCATTGCTACCAAAAAAACGAGTACCACATGCCTAGAATTACGTCAGAACGACGTTATAAAGTTCCCACATGTCAGCAAAACTGTCAATTTCCATAGTCAGTGTGAATAGGGGAAAATTTGTGTTTTTCCACCAAAAAGTTTGGAATATCCGATTTCCACACGTTTTTTGCTCTCTTTAATGGATATGACTAGTTATACTCAGAGAGTTTTAGTGCTAAAGTTTTTGAGCCATAATATGCGAACTATCATTTTCAACAACCCTGTATCCCAGTATTTTTTTTATGACGTTCCTCAACTTTGTGACGTCATAGTGACGTCATAATGAAGAATGGTTGGTACTTAATTGATACCAATCGAAAGAAGAAACTCAAGCTATCCTGTGTACCAAATTTATATGGGAATCGGATGTTCAGTAAGGAAATTATAGGGGAAAAAGATCTTTAAAAAACTTAAAAAACTTGATTTTCTCGATTGTTAACGCCCATGCAGAAGCGTAATTTTTTATTTGCTCGCAAATTAATAAATGACGTTATTTCAGGAGAAGGTTAACGCTGTGTGAAACTTTTTTTGCCCATTAAATGTGTACATTTCCGTGTACATTTTACATTTTTGTAACAGTTCAGGAGCCCTAACATTTCTAGAAATGCATATTTGTCAGGGGGGGACTTCTTTTTTTGAACTGTAGATTTTCCGTCAGTCGAACTATTTTGCAGATGAGAAGAATAAAAAAATACAAGGTTTCTAATGACTAATATCGCATGGGTTCGATGGTGTGAGAGGTGCAACACATGCCAATGGCGTAAAAGGCAGCAACAGGGTTGAACCTTAACCTTGTGATTAGCTTCTCATCAATAGCCAGTAAGGAATAAAAATACGATAATGTTTACGAATGGTTTACCTGTATTTACGTCTTAAACCCCCATACACTAAAGAAATTCGAAATTAATTTTTAAGAATTGATTGGATCTTCTTGGTGCTTAGAAATAAGAGAGGTCAAGGGTCAACATTTTCCATTTTGTTAACATTTTTCGCAGCTTCATAATTCTGCGGACCGTCATCGGTCGTCAACTCATGTCGCCTCATAAGCTCGGATCTCATATTGTTCTATATCCCGTACGATAAAACGACTACCAACCTGACTATCCCACCACAAAAATAGGAGGTAGCATTACTTTTTCTTGTTAGATCTAGGGACAATTTCCCCCTAAACAGGGGTCCCCCGCTACAAAATATTTTTGAAAAAAGTGTAAACAAAAAAAATCAGTTAATTGGCAGTTAGGGTATATACCAATGTTATTTGAATGGGAACAGAATAACTGGAGTTATCTTCCTACCTGTGTGCATTTTCTACATAAGTTTCAGAAAGATTAAACGGGACGATGCAATGATCAGCAAATCTTAATTAATCAGATGATGTTGCGAGGAAAATCGATGGTCCGTCAGCAAAGCCGAGGTCGTGAATGCGGATGCTAGGGATTACATCTGCGCCTTCTGCGTTCTAGGTCTATTTCTCTCTCTCTATAGAACTCGAACTCCTTTTTTTTTTTATAAAAGATGTCAGGTGTCGCCCTTGAAAGTCTTCTTCTAAGCTCTTGGAAGACGCCAAACCCTCTCCCCATCTCTCCTCGCCTCTCTTATGTTGTCCAAACAAATCGGTTCTAAAATACGATCTAGCCAGAGATGGGTACAATTCTGACTGCTTCACATCACTGAATTCAGCAAGGTCCTTGTCTGTGCATTTAATTTCGCCAACGTGGGCAGACCAAGAGATGTTTCATTGTCTGTGCTGCTGTTTCCACAACCACAGGTAGTGTCCCTGATTTCTGCTTCCGGCCTCCAGGTAGGAAACCTTAGATAGCTTATTTCCGGGCTCTCAAACTGTTGAGCCACGCCATTCAGCCCATGAGGGCTCGCTCTAGGTGGAAGATCTCACCAGGTTTAAAATATTACTCGTTGATGGAAGTATTTCTTTCGCCCAGGGGTAACTGTGTATTCTGTCTCAGTTAACCACCCGCATTACAACACAAATACAACAGTTATCCCCCTGGGATTTTCTTTCCACAGGCGACTCTTTCTTCAACTCCTTAGAGACTGTTTCAAGGGGTTGGACTTTGCTTAAGAAACTCTCTCTGGATTAAGACTGTTAGCAGCATGTCCTCTGTCCGGACATCAGTGTATAGTGCTTCGATACTTGGCACTACATTCTGGCATGCTCGCTACACTACGCGGATGCCTGGTGGAGCCATTCCTCTAGGATGTATAAGTTTCTCCGTTGGAGTTGGGCGAGAACATCCTGTTGTTTACCGGCAGGAGGCATTCAACCGCTTGAAATCAAGCTTCTTTGCATGGGTTGATCTTTCCCATTTGCATACTTCGATCTATGTGGACGAACACCCTTTCTTGTGCCAGTGAGTTTTGTTCAAGATGTATTTTGTTAACAGACAATCTCTTCGTTCTTCTTGGTATGGGTCTTATAAGAGAGAGTGCGATCCAAGGTAACTCCTAGGTAGACAGGATTATCAAGAGTGCTCCACAGTGTGTTTTCCAGACCATTCTTTAAGCGACGTTTGGCTTTCACTGGTTGCATCGATCGAAAGCACACACCTTTGGCTTTGATGGATTTGGTCACGTAGTGGTTCCTCCTCATAATGATGAGTGGTTCCCTCTCATAAGGAGTGAGTTTCAATCCAAGCTTTAGAGCGCCTTTTGAAGTCTGCATCTTGTGCGCTAATTCCAAGATCATCTGCATAATGAAACGAAAGGTTCCTGCACTCCTGGTTGTCGTATGGTATAGATGTTGAACACGAGAGGTGCGAGCACTCTCCCTTGGGGTAGTCCCATTCTTGAGCTTATACGCCATCGGCTTTTCTTCGCTCCTATCTGAACAAAGTACATCGCTGCGGCAAGCAATCAATTGATGAACTCAGTCAAACGCATGTCCTTGGGTTAGTTCCAGATCTTATTGGAGTCATCATCTGCGATAGCAGTGTCCATAGCTGGCAAATAGACAGACGACACGACTCCGGTTTACCATCCTCTTCTGAACAAACGCAGCCTAGGTTGAGTACTTGACATTTTGATTTATCCTGGGGCAGAAACCTAGACCTGCTGGTTCTGGTATGAGGTGTTTCGTCTCACACAGGTGAGGCAGATAGATGTTCAAAGAAGATTGTGGCGTATGGCTAAGAGTGATATTGTTCTCGCGCTCATTGGATTTAGATGGATATTTTTCCCAGGCCTTAAGAAGTGCCATAACATGTGCTTTCCTCCAGATCTTTGGGAACATGTAGGAAATACAGGCATTTTTTTAATTTATTACATGCTCCATTAATTCGAACCTTTCCTTCCGCTACTTGCCCTTCTTGGTGGATTGGAGACAGGTGCGGCATGCTCAAATATTTTTTTTGACGGATGTCAGAAGCTTTAGCGCTGGTGCTTATACGTTTCTCCATGCTTACTAAGGCTAATACTCCATTGGTTTCGGTGTGACTAGTTAAGGTAAATAGAGAAGAGGTTCTCATTTGCCCCTGTTGGGCCAGTTGCAACCCCTCTATCCAAATCGCCCAATTTTTCTTATTCTTCATTCTCAACACTTAAGTTGCCCACGTTCACTCATTTTCTGCTTGGTATGCTTATAGAAGAGGCGCTTGATCCAGGGATGATCGTGACTCACTTCGGCTATTTAGTGATGTATAACATAGGCCCTGTGTCCTCTGAACATTCAAAAACCGGTGCCTTAAGTTTGTTTGAGGGGGAATTTTGGTTTTGATTGGAGGTAGGCGTGCGTCCAGCCAAATCTCTTTTTTCAAAAACTGAGGGCGCCCTTCCAAGAAATCTCTGAATGTCCCTTTAATTTCATGTTGTCGTGGACACTACGAATAGGGGTGTGATAGCAGCAATCGTTTTTTAAAATCGATAGGCGATTAAAACGAGAAAAGTTGAATTAAATACATCTAACACCAACACAACATATAACTATAACAAACAACACATAACGTTTAATAAACATCCATACCATTACAGTCATTTAAAACAAAGTGTTTTCCAATCATTAAGAGCCGACATTTGACTTTTTGTAACGTGTTTAAAAGGTTAATGACAAAATGTTTTGAAAGCTCTTGTGTTCGATTGTGGTCACCGATTGGGATAATAAATTAAGTAAACACCAAAAGTAGATTTAAAAAATCCCATGGGACATGTACTCCAACTTGGATGCTTTCGTCCAAAATTAAATTTTTGGCAAAATTGGTGCAATGTGGGTGTAAAGTTTTTAATAAAACTATGATACCAGCTCAAATGAGGCAGATATAGCCGATATAAAAACCTATCAGAAATCGACAAAACGCATCAAAAACAAGGTCTGCAATGTCTGTAACAAATACATTAGTATCCTAACATATCCTACGAGTGATAAGACCGAAAGCAACCTATAAGGGTTAAAATTGGTATTGTAGTCACTACTCTCCCTACGGACATTAAATGCATCACACAATTGAATGCATGGCGCTTTATATAATTCTTTCGACACTAGTTTTTTTCCCTTGGGTTAATCTTTCAGTTAGAAAAGATAACTTTAATTCTACAGACTTGTCCATCACTTTTAATCCACTCCTGCAAAAATTTCAATATTTTGACGCTTTTGAGTTGATTACTGGTACTGTAAACTATAATTACTCGAGACAAAAGTCATTATCTTATTACTATTATCTACTTCAGTTTTATATATAGTTTTATAGTTAATCCTAAAATGGCGAATACTGCTGAATTTATCGAAAATGTTCTCGTGAAAGGATTCGTTTCTTTTTTAAATTTCATAGGAACTCAACAATTATTTTCCCGGTACGATTTTAACAATAAACATGTCTGAGGAATTGGTGTAGTAAGATATATATTGTTAACAAACACGTCACTTAAGAATAAAAAAAATGGGTCACTGAATTTTGAACAGAGCGTGATAGCCGCATTGTCAATAATCTCTGTTCTGGTGATGGATCTCTTTTATTATAATAAAAATCGGTTTATGGCATTTCGTAAGCCACAATCTAAGCAATGAAATGTAGTTTTGAGCCTTTTCTACGTTTCAAATATATTTTAAAAATTTGAGATATCAATGTATTGCAGAAGCCTAAGATGCATCTTTAAGAGCAACTAATATTACAGTGGACAGTGTTTTGTGTTGCTCGGAGAAATTGCTTTTGCCTAGCAATGGGTACTTTGGTTGTTTGACCAATACTCAGGGCAATTTATTGCGGGGTCAAACAACTGCATATTAAGTAAGTAATATGATCGGAAAGGATTGCGTGTTCCCACTTCTATAAATTAATAGATTTATAGTAGGATGGATATCAGAGACATTATAAAAACACTTTACTTTACGATATTTTTCTAAAGTAGTATATATCATGGTAGTAGTGTTGTATGTTTGTCAACCAACTATACGTAGTGCCGACTGCAGTCGTACACATAAAAAACCACTGAATTCGCATTTTCTTAACAGATGACATTTTATTGCTCAAACAGGTGTCATCTGTATCCACCTGTTGATTTCAAGTACGTCTCATGTGTGTGTCTAGGTGTGTATGTGTGTGTGGTATGTGGTGTTTGGTGTGTGTGGTTGTTGTGTGCTGGTGCGTGTGGTTGTGTGTTTTTTGTATATAATTTTCCAATACAATAATGCTGCAAATTATACTATTCGTACACTGTTAAAAATATTTCTGCCTAATTTTTACGGAAATTTGCCAACGTTTTCAGTAAGTTTACGGACTTTTCCGTAAAACAATAGGCTTTTGTCAATTTCAGAACGTTTACAGCATTTTTACAGAAATTTGCTCATATTAACGGAAAACATGGTGTATTTTATAGAATTATCCGTAATTTTAAAAACAGAAGTTCTGGAAATTTTGCTGCCAGAATATTTTCGTAATTTCCGTAATTAAACCAGTTTAATTTTTTGTAGGGTTTTTTTTATCATGGCGCTAAATAAAAACTCCAAATTCAAATTTAGGAAATAAATTATCACATTGAAAGAGTTCGAGAGGCATTCCTATACAATTTTTTTTGTTTTTTAGTGAATTTAAGAAACACATTTTCCGTAAATTTGATGTCCGTTAATTTAACAGAATTTTTAATAGTGGTATGACCCGATGTAGTTGGTGATTGGTTCGATATAAGCAAACTTTGTAAATGAAGCGTTGTGATAACCAATCAAATTGGCTTTGTGCTTGAAATTTTGGGAGCAAGTTCTTGTAAAACTATCTCTTATGGGAGAAAATCAATGTGAATAAAAATAGTGACAACTCAACAAACGAAAAAGTCTTACTCCCTTGAAACTTCCACTCAACCGCATGCAACCGCATGCACTTGCGATATCAAAACACTCACTTGGACTCAAATTACCAAGCGTAGATTAAACTATGAAGAGATAATAAACAGGCAAAATAACCAACATTAGGCTAGATTTTACCAACATTAGTCAAGATTTCCCCAACGTTAGGCAAGATATAACCAACGTTAGCAGGATTTAAATAACCAACCGAGCAAAAAGATGGGCCCAAAAGGGTTTAAACAAACCTTAGACAGATTTAACCACTTGGGGCAGAATTTAACGAACATTATAGACAAGAATTTAACCCTAAATTTAAGCATGATTTAACAACGTTAGACAGGATGTACCCAATGTTATGCTGTATGCAAATCTTAACCGTTGGCAGAGTTATTCAACGTTGGGCAATAGTTAACCAATGTTGAACAAGTTTGCAATATCATTTGACTAACTGTAAGATTTTACACACGCAACTTTTGGATTCTTATTCTCTTTGTACTCGGGTTACTCAATACTCAATACTGATTGGGCTGAGACCACTGAGTTGATCTTAAATAAACACCACAGTGAACGTTTATCCGAAATAATTAGTGAGAGGAGATAAAATTTATCGGTCCACTTGAATATCCTTTATTATTCCAAATAATTTCTCATGCACCATTTCTATCATTTAACGATTGTCACATGGTAATTAACCTATGCTTTTTATTATCGGAAGTAAAATAAACCACGGATAATTAATGAATGAGTAATGAATTGAAATTTTGTATGAGAAAATGCAATTAAGCAAGTACCATGAACAAAAAAATTGTATATAAGAGAATTAAAGTAAGTGCTTGAAGAAGTAACGTATATTTTAACGCATAGACTGGTTCAGATTTCATAAAATATGAATGTTTTGGTCATTTCGTGTTGAAAGTGAGCAAGCATTTTTTTTACAACAAGGCAATTGATTCCTGTATTACATAGCCTGTTTAATCAGCTTTCATAAGAATGTTACATTTTTGAAATCGATCAAGACATTCAAAGGCTGCAGTTGTTTTTGTGAAGTATCCAATTTTCCCACCAACCATTTGAGACTTAATACTGCGAATTCAGTGTAATGGCTTCAAGATGGATTAACATGTTGATTTCTTTGGTGCAATTTTCAAATGCTTACCATGGCACGTGTTGAAAGATGCTGTAGGATTCAATCAAATTTACACGATAAATTTGTATGTTTTATCCTGCTAATATATGTATATAAGAGGTTATATCATGTAATGAGTCATTCAGAGACAGTATTGTAAGAAATGTGGAAGACAAGAGTTAATCGGGAAATAAAATAACCAAGGATCTTTTATGAGACAATATTTGTGAGAGAAATAGCAACAAAGCAAAATTAGTGAATGAATAGAATTAGAGAATCGCGTGTATCCTTTGTGAAGGAATGCTGATGAGCTGATGATAATAATTAATGATGATGATGATGATGACGACGATTAATGGTGGAGATGATATGCATAAAGTAACTGTATGATCTTTAAGAAGAAAAACTAGCCAAGAGCGTTCCCTTAATGAGGTTTAAAAATAGAGTTCAAAGTGGTCGTCTTTTGACTCCATCTAGAGTGCCCAATCAGTCACGTAAAGTAACCAATGAAGTGATTTGTCAATTTGCGAGTTGCTTTTGACAAACTGAATTGTATCAATCGCTAATCAATCACGTCAAAACTTTTCTTACGTGCCCAAAACGGTCCAAAAAGGCGATGTTCGCTATGGGTGCAGGTAATTGAGGCGTATTCAAATTTCAACATCTCGTAGGAAGTGTTTAATTCGATGGTTATTGAAAAAAGAGAAAAAAGGAGTTAGAAGTGATTAATACAAGGACCGTTTAATGAGTTACCATGCTCCTGTGCAAATGAAGATAATTAAGAAAAACGCCGTGCACGACAGGAAACAAACCCCTCTGTAGAGCTTTTGTTTTCTTTCTCGATGATTAATACGATACAAAACAATGACTACTGCTTTAACAAACATCGATAGAAGGGAGTCAAAATGGAACATGCTGTGTCACGAGAAATCCAAGCAGAAATAGAAAGGGTTGCATACACTGTTGAAACAAGAATAAACAACGTTGGTCTAACTATGAACAGAAAAAAGTAACGTAGGCAAGATAAAAACAATGTAGCACAAGATTTAACAACGTTAGGAAAGATTTAGCCATGCTTGGCAAGAATAACCAACGTTGGGAAATATTTTAACAACATTGGCAATTTAACACCGTTAGGCAGATTGGATTGACGTTAGGTAAATTTAAGGTCCAGGAAAGTGCAAATATATTGATGTGGTTTGTGTCAAGTCTACAAGGAGGGGGCAAGAAAAGAAGTCAATATTTAGTTTGGTGAATGACATCATTAGGGAAACTATTGAATTTCAGAGGTAATAGAAAATTACAGGTGACACCTAGTGTGAATCCATTCAGACACTGAGTGAAAATCAATAGTTCACTAATGATGTCACTGGTAGTGTATTCTTTTTTCTGGCCCTGGTTTATTGGAAGGAAGCCCCGTAACGATTGGGATTCGCAAAGTTCATCATCTCATTTCTGGGAACTTGTAAAACCAACGTGGGGCAAGACTTAACCATCGTTAGGCTAGATTTCGCCACGTTAAGGCAAGATTTCGCCACGTTAGCAAGATTTAGCCAGTTTGCAATCTGGTAACCAACGTATAGGTCAGATTTAACCAACCGTCGGGCAGATTACCCAATGTTAGACAAGATTTAAGCAACATAGATTAAGATTTTACATAACGTTTAACAACATTCACACCAACGTTAGGCCATGTTATAGTGTGAGTTTTTATTCCTGTCAGTAAACCCATATTGTCGATGGTAAGATTCCTTTGGAGGGGGATGTGTTGAGAATTAAACTAAAAATCCGTAAATGCTCAACTTTTGTTTCACTGAATTGATGCTGTAAAACACCCATTTTTATAGTGAACCTTTTTGACATTGCTTTTTTTTTTGAATCAAATTTGTAAAGGCGTCATACCAGAATCAATTGGAAAGTTGATGTACAGTATGAGACAGCGCTATCGATTCTTTGTTTGGAGTCAATCAAGAACGGATAAAGTGTCATGAATATCTAGGCCGGGTGAACCTCTTACGGTTGAGGCTGAGTAGGCCACGTAAATGTTGTTGTTCGTATGAGTGGCCAAAACTCTTATTAAGTTATTGACCAAGACGTCATGCATTATTTCTAGAAGAGGGTGAATAAATGTAAACGTATCAGATTTATAATATTCCGTAGCGACGACTTAAAGAACTTGGCGGGTTATAATTATTCCTATCATTTTTCTTTACTTATGTTGAAGGCTTCAAGGTTTGTTCAAGTTTGGTGTTTGGAATTTATTCAGTGCATTTACCTTGCAGTTTTGTTCGTGAGAAAAGGGGCATTTTTTAATTATGGCCTTAAGCTGATCTGGTATCCGTCATATAATTTCTATGTATTGATTGTGTGAAGTAGGTAACCTCTCAGAACGAATGTAGTCGTCGACACGCCCCAAAAACTTTTAATGAACTGACAGGAATAAAAATCCTACTATAAACCATCGTATGGGTTAATATTCAATCAATGTTAATTGTTAATAGGCAGTATTTAACCAATTAACGTTAGATAGGATCTATCGTTGGGCAAGATTTAACCAACGTTAAGTGAAATTTACTAAGCTATATTTCCCATTGTGTATTTTTTAATAATTTTAACTCAGGTTCATAGGGAAATATCTGCTTCGTACGATTGGGGAAAATAATAAAAGATTGTGAACATTTTAATTGAGAATGAATAGATTTCCAAATAAAATGACTTCTTCTAACATTAGTTTACCTAACTCTACTGATGCACACATCTTGATGCTCATCATTTCCTGCCAGGTCAGTAAAAGTGATTCGTGATCGAAGCCTTAGTCTCGATTTATTTAAGAGGGTGATTTTCTTTGAAGAAAAATTAAATTTATTTGATATAAAGTGCCTCGTCGTCTTTGTGTGGCTTTAAACCGCACAAATTGAATTTCCCGTGGAAAATGGACCTGTATTTGTCATGTGTTAACAGTTCTAACCCGTGACAAGTTGTTCGATGAGATACTGTATCACGTATTATTACAACGATAAATCATCAGAATCATGATGATCTTCTTTACTCCATTTTGGTTTGATAATGTGTAATTTGAATTTATTAAAACTATATACTTAAGTTTAATCGATGCTGGGAAACAAAATAGCATCTTTATCATTGCATATCCGTCCTATGTTTTTTAAACTCGTTTATTCCTTTAGAGTACATTGATAAACCTCATAGTGGATAAACCTATTACCACCATTTTAATCAATGATTGTGAAGTATTATATGGCCATGCGTTTTATATTTCACCCATTTCCGTTACAACAAGCGTTTTTCTCACGAAAGTCCCGTTTTGTCTACAATTTGATATATTTTGATTTGTTAACCTCCCACACCCATTAAAGTATACATTTACTGTAAGGAAATTGTTTCAGAAGTTAAAAAATGCAATCTGACAGAAATGGCATAGGTGATGCTATAAAGTTGATGGGAAATTTGAAAAAAAAGTGCATTTTCAAAATTTCCCAAAAAATCAATACTGCATATTATATGGCAAGGAAACCAGTCCTACAAATCTTCAATGTTGAAGCTTCCATTGAAATATAATTTGCCTGGGGTTATGTTTAGTAAGATAATTTTATGCAAGCATCTTTTCAGAGAAAAATAGAGTCGCGAATTTTCTACAATTATAGATTCGCACCATGATAGACCTAAAAAATGAAGGGAAACAGTTATAAGTACAGGATAACTTGAATTTAAATAGATAACCAACACTTAACACTTCATAAGAACTCTAAATTATATACCTTCAGCACAGAATAGCTCTGTATGCATATGACGCAAACTATGAAACGCACCAACATAGCTTTCTATTCATGCATATTCAGTTCATCATAGTCCATTAGTTGGGAGAGGAGGCAGAATATTAGTGGCTCGGTTCACCTGCTTCAAGAACGAGCTAAGATAATCTCGCCTTTCATGTATTCACAAGGAGTACAAAGACCTTTGTGCTCCTTAGTATCCAATGCACGGCTGCTCAAGCCTCAAAAGTCAGTAACATTCAACAACTTGTTACATTGAATACTATTAAAGCAAATACGATTAGTTGGAATGTTTGAGAGTTGACTTGAATGATTTGATTTTCTCTGCTAGCAGATTACATGTTTCAATAGATTTGGGTGACATTTTACTTTCCATCCAATGCACATCCCCTCATTCAATGCCAGTACCTTCGGAAAAGTACTAGAGGTGACACGATGGGTTGAATCTACTATAAAATCAACGGAGATGGTCAGTTGAAACAAATTATAAGGCAAGAATGTCCTCATGGTCAACATTTTGGAGAACATACAATTCAGGTTCTTTTGGTACTTGGTTGAATATCAATACCAAAGTTTTTGTGTCTTCTTTGTATAAGTGTCTTTCTCTGGTAGTCTTTTGGTAGTTCATGAAATGTTCTTTAAGCACCTTTGTGCCAGCCAAATATATATGTAGAGCCATATTATGATGTGGTGTCTGTCTCCAACTCATAAAACACCTTATGAAGTTCTGAGTAAATGGCATCCGATATATGGTTTTATGGGCACAAATTAATCTTCAGATTCATTGCTGTCGGAATCATCATTGTCAGAATCTTCACTGCTGAAAGTAACCTTCCTGAAAGGTGCAACATGGGACTTGTTCTTCCACAGGGAGTAGATTTCCTGAATGCACTGTGGGCAATAACAGGTTAATTCTCTTCCATTAATTTTGCCATCGCATCCTGCTGATGCAACAGAATGCAGGCCATTTGTCCCATGGATTGTGTAGTACTGATCTTTAATCTCTCTCCTCACATCTTTCTCATCAACAAAGAAAAATCTACTCCGTGACAACGTTGCATGTGGACTGATTTCACGAGGTGAGAGGTGTGTTTTAGTAAAAGCAAAAAAAGTTCCTGGGCATTTCTGATGGCCATATCAGCATTTGCTACCACTGCCCTTCTTGCTGCCGTCTTCACAAACCCAGCAGCTTGGTCAACTTACCCCTTCACATGTCCACTGGCACTATAGTTGGCTATGTGGTTGACTTTAATACGACGTTCACTATACCTGATAATACCAAAAGAATGCTTGGTTTTATACTGTCCAGCACATCCGTCTGTGCGCTGATGCAACGTTGTTATCTGGCATCCTAGCGCTAATAATTCAGACATGATGATATTTGATAAACAGTGGTCCACAAAGTAATAATCATGACATGACTCAAATCATCAGAAATTATCAGCAGTGTTCTTTTAAAACATGCGAATCCAATTGTGCTGATGGAGTTATTGATTGTGAGTATGGAGAAGTTGAGGGTTCATCTGGGATCAGATTGTTGACGATCATTTTCAGGGGTTGGTCTGTGTACCGCCAGATCACACAAGAATGGATTGTACATTGCTATATGCCCCAATGAAGGGACTGCAACTCTTCTTGGGTTACGGTGGTATAGTTTTGGGAAAAATCCATTTCATGTATCCATGTATTGGAGGTAAATTGGAATAAATCATTTCACTGGATTCACCATGTTCACTGAGACTTTGCAGTGAACAATTGAAGAGGAAAACCATTCAGATATTTGCAGAGGTGGTTGACCAATGACATTGTCACCAGTTCTAAATGTATGAAGACTTTTGTATGTTCTTGCACATAATCATATTTGAATCATGTGCCTTTCTCAGTTGAATGACTATTTTGATACTCAAACCGCAATTCTTACAGTTCAGCTTTATAGACTTCATACTAAAGTGATCTCGTCTGATTTGGGGCAAAAGATTGAATGGACCATGTCATCCATGTTGAAGATGGGAATTCTTTGCTCAGGGTGACATTGCCTATTATAGTTTATAATTGCATTTCGTGCAACAGCATCTCTTGCTGCATAGCAGGACGGACATAGAAAGGTTTCCACTAGCGGAAAGTTGTTTCGATGATTGTACATATTTCATACAAAAATAGCACTCATCACCCCATTTTATTAATTATGTTTAATTATTTTAAATAAAGTAAACATTAAAAAGACCTGAATAAGTTGAAACTTACATGATAAGAGCTATGGAGTAACTTATAGGTCAATGACAAGTATCTGTTGAGTATTTCTCCTCGTCTACCACCTTACAAAATGCTTGTTGGATGTAATTGTTTACTACTAATTAATGCAAAAACAAAATGCATCTTTATGACTTTCACATAATTCTCATGAATATTCCCTAAAATTTGATACTACATCTGACTAGGTATCTCATGTATTTAAAAAATACAGGCGTTTTCCACAAATGTAACATTACCACCTATTTGTGGGCCCAATATAAAACGCATGGCCATATGGACTAGGCGGTCCCCAGCTTTCGCGATCTATTATAATATAGAAACAGGTTCAGTGCACTGGGATTATAGAAACAGGCTCAGTGCACTGGGATTACCGGTCATTCCGTCATGCATCAATCTGTATGGTGATGAAATAAAGCGTGTATAAATCCAATGGGTGCAGTGAGACTGTATCCTTTCGTTTCGCAAAATCCATAACATAGAAGAAAAAAGGAGGATGAAAAAAAAACAAGTTTGTCCTACGTACAGACCAGCATGCATAGTTATTATGTGAAATCGGATTTTTCTATTTTTGCTTTGTTAGTCCTCACATAAATTATTTGGCCGCAAAGCGCCCTAAAATGGTTCAGATTCCACTAAAAAATAAATTCCCCGCAGTACGTCTATTTCATTACTAAAACACCGCAAAGCATAACCTTTTTCATCAAATGTTTCTGAAACAAATCCTTTTTGTAAGGGAGCAAATATGTCAATTTCGAGTAGCTTGAATAAAAAAAAATCAAAATGTGTGGAAATAATTAGAGTGGAATAACTTTAATTAGGCCAGGTCATTTAGGTGATAGTCCTCCTTTGAACACTTAATCTGCTGACATTTGTAACGCAATTGTCTTAGGGAGGAGTAATTATTTACGCTGGGGAGGATGAAGAAGATCATGTGAGGAGGAATCCGAAAAGGGGGCATGAACAATCAATAAGATAGGAGGGGTACCTGACCTGAACTCTTAGATATAGAAATATAAGGAAAGGGGGAATACGAATTTTTTGAACGGAAATGAAAGGGAGATTTTGAATTCCTCTATTCCTTGCCCTGTCATAAATAATGACCGCTCCCTTACAACATAAAACATATTAATTATCATATTGGTTTACCAACTAGCGTAAATTAAGGTTCAGTATCAACCTCGTACGGTGTTTTAGCGTATGGATTCCAAGCAAGTTTACATTTTTTGTGAATTTAAGGATATGTAACTAGTGAAAATCCAGCTCGCTATGACCAAGCATCGTTCAGTGAAAACCCGAGCGTTTGGAGGGTACGTTCTAGGCAATAATTCGTATCGTATCACAAAGATCGTGTATCTGAAATCTTGTCCTCGGAAACAGCTGAGGGTTAAACATCTGCATGCTATTTTTAAAATCTAGGGGATGGAGAAAGAAGAGGTAAGCTCAACTCGTTTTTCACCGTCAGGAAAAGACTGCCGTTAAGATAGTTGTTGACAGCATTTTGAGAATAATTCGATACAGGAACCACGAAAAATATTGTACATGTATCTAATGTAAAAAGTAACAATATGACTTGGGAGGAGATTACCCGAAATAGACACACTCAATTTTTTAGACCGTTCCATTCCAAAAGGATCCGAGAGAGTTACACCCTATCTAAAAAATTCTACATGAACAAATGTTTTCCTTTAAAATGGCTTTACCAACTAATCAAAATAATGCTAACATAAGAATTTGTTAAATGTATCAATTGAAGGGGTGTACATAGGGAACTCTGACGAATTTTAATTGAGTGATATGAATCGGTGAAACCATCATTACACCTGCAAACAGGTAGGAATGGCAGTACGTACCTGAATCGTTCATTAGTGGGGACCTGTAGTGCAAAATATGGAAAACTGGGACTTTGGTACACAAAATAATGTTGCATTGATAATCAAAACAATTGTGGAAGCACTGCCACAACCCTTTCATGGCCCCCAGCTTGAGTTTCAAGGTTACCAGTGGCCGTAAACAGACCTTTGAAAAATGGTGGGGGCTGAAGGGGTGCCAAGGCTTTTTTTGAGGGGGCAAATTTTGGGGTCTTCTTCTCCATAGACACCGGTACAAAAATTCAGTTTCATTTTGGGGGGCTGACGGGGGGGCAAGGTTCTGGCTTGGGGGTCTTGCGCCCCCCTCCCCCCCCCCCGCTGTTACGCCACTGAAGGTTACACGCGGTGGTTAAAAAATTAAAATGATCAGATGTGTTGAAAAGCACCCACGATTCTGCCGTGGTTACGAGCATTCCAAAAAATATAGTTTATACTACCTAGGGCTTTAGTTTTTGAATTATGGGTTAAAAAACTGTAAAAATAGTGAAAAGAGTCAATTTTTGTTTGTGCAGGGGTCCAAAAATTACAAGTTGTTGTTCCAATTTTTTGTAAACTTATGTGTTCCCCAGTTGTTGGTTCAGCTCATAGAATGAAACATGCGAATAAGTGGTATGACTATCGTGAGTGGTAAGAGGGTTTATTTTAATAACCAAAATGCCGATAAAGTGCAACACTATTGGCAGCTATTGGATTCTATTGACCTGTACCTATTTTGTTGGATCCGTGAAAACTAAACATAACAGATTAAGGCAACTATTCCTTTTTTCAATCCTTTTAAGCTGGAAACATTTTACAAACAACACAATCTTACCTGAATCAAAGCAACTTTTAACTGTTTACCCATGTACCCACCAAAAATTTACTTTTTCAACTATATTTACATTTGTACCCATAACTCCGAACTATAAGGCCTATATAGTGTAAACTTAACCTTTTTGGAATCCTTGTAACAGACAAACATCATGTTTACCTTTTCAACACAATCGGAACATTTTGGACCCCTGTATAACCTTGAAACTCAAGCTGGGGTCCATTAAGGGAAAAGTTGGCAAGTGCTTCCACCAATTTTATGGATTATCAATTCACCGGTAAGTACTTGTGTGCACAAATCACAATTTTATCCAAACGCACAGCTCTTTCACTACAGGCCCCCTGCTACATATGCGAGAAATGAACTTGCAAGTTGAATCGTGGGCATTCTTTTGTTCGAGATCTCTTGGTATAAAAAGAATTCCACAACTCCACGTACACGGTAAAATCCGGAATTTCGGTAACTGACCCATCTGCACCTTTTGTGTCTGCTACACTATTATGAATTCGAAACCTTAACGGAATTAAACTTGTGCTTTATTCCGTGAAGGGTTTCCGAATTCATAAGTGTGTCAGAAAAAAGTGTCAGATGGGGTCATGTTACGGAAACTCCCGCCCTCGCGTATTACACAGACCACCATCCTGACAAAACTGGGTAATTCTTAATGTAATACAATCAATAATCACTCTGATAAGGTCACTCTTTGCCAGAGGTATATTTATGCTGATTATGTTGCTCCACAGCTGCAATTGTCTTTCCCATAATATGTCTTTTTATATTGATACAACCTTTATGTAAAAATTGGCCTTACATTACCTTAACCGCGTCTGTGAACACTACCATAAGCCTATCTGACATAAAATATAGCCGGAGCGTGTGCTGGCAAGTCAAGTGATCAGCACACCTTATCTGAAAGAGGAGTTCATAGATTTCCAGAAAGTGACCAATTACCCTTACAAACAGTGAGAAACCTTGATGAACTGAGTCAAGGAAGGTGCTGACCAAATTGGGCTGAAATCCATCCAAGCATAATTTTTGAAGATGCAATATCTAGGGAATAACAAAAAACAGCACGATCAAAAAATTATTAACCCATCCGAACAAAAAGTGACACAATTGGGAAAGAACGATAATATTGTAACGGACCCAATCTTTCGGTGTGCTGCACAAAGATTGCCCTAGGACGTAAGCTCCGATTCATATAGGCGTGGTGTTTCCATGGTTGATGGGACTATTATATTCACAACGAATACATGAAATAAAGTCAAACTCTTTTGCTAGGCAGACCCCAAGGTCCATTCGGGCCAAGTATTTTTGCAAGAATTCGTTACATCGAATTACTCGCCCACAAGTAATCATCAAGCTTTTCCCAACTATAATGAGATCAAGTTTTAAATCAATCAAGCACGTCTTTTGTACAATTTTTGTCAATTTTCATATTTTGAGAGTTCTCTTACAAGATTGATGGCACAGGGGTAATAGATATATGGGGATGCCGTGGGTATAGTGAAGATGCTCGGTTTCTGTCGTAACTTAACAGCTGACTTCAGGTTAAGACTATCACAATACGGTGCAAGATATTTTAATGAACCTGTGACGTAATTAGTCCCAAGGGTTAACTATCGGTACTTCCGCCCTCATACTTGAATTAGTGGTGATCGTTGTTTCGGTACGGCTAACCGTATACTCAATGACACTCAACCAGAGAACATGCATAGATCCCGTTATAAGGGTCATTAATTCCATATGTCCGGATCCGGGTATTGAATGAAAAAATCATAATTTTAGTTTCATATTGAAAAAAAATGTTGCCTCATTTTGTTTTAGTATTGGTAATTGAAGGTTAGTTGCGTATGTGTCCAACGGCAGAGCAGAAATTTTGATTTTTCATAAATTTGAGGGGTCCTTCCCACGAAATCTGCGAATATTCCTTTAATCGGAATAGTGGAGGGGCTATGTTCTCCAGAGAGTGATTTATGAAGTTCATGTTAATGTTGGCAACCATTACCAATGTTATTCTCTGGGTCGATTAAGAAAAAAAACTATGTTGCCATTTTTTCTGTTGACAATAGTGACCCGACACTGAGGTCAAAGGTCAAAATGGTCTACATCGTCAAGAGGCTACGACTTGGTATCAAAAGGTGCAAATTTCACAAGGAATATTGTATATGATTATTTGTTTTGTTACTTGAGCTTTTGTTTTTTGTTATATGACATAAAGCTAATTAAAATATGCATTGCCTTATTCAGACCCCAGTCGGGTTTGAGTCCTGTCCAAAGCAAGATTAGGCCTATGTTTTTGCACAATGTATAGTGAACCTTACACAAAGCCATATACTTGTATTAATGCCCATCGGCTAAGAAAACCCAAGTTGTTTCATGAAAATGTACAGAGAAAAATGGTTGATGTAGTCTATCTCCATAGGCTACCAAGCCTTTGTGTAACATGCACGTTTACCAAGGAGGGGGGTGGTGGTTTCCCCCCCTCGAGAACTTCGTATAAAGCACCCCGATGATTATTGATTTTGATACCAGTGGAGAGTTATGGTCCCCTCTTTCCCATTGATACCAAACTAAGTCCAACATACCTAGTATGGGTCACAATGACGTCCTGAAGTCATTGTGCCGACAAAATTTGCATTTTCCGTGGAAAATTGCGAAAATCCAAACTTGGCCTAAAAAACGTAGGAATATCGGGATTTTTCATTGCGGTTTGCAGCTCTAAATGATGGCATTGACTAGATTTACATAAACATAAGAGGTTTTTAGAGAGAGCCATACTGTGCCACAATATTTTCCAAAATTACCATAGAAATCTCTTAGCGTGCAACCCCCCCCTATCCTTCGACTTTTTGTAGGCAACCCTCCCCCGGCGAAGGGGCTACCGCCCATCACATTTTTTTTTTCCTAAAATGACCAGAAAGTATGGGAAGAACGATGACCCATAGCTTTTTTTACGAAAGCTTTTGGCATTTTTAAGCGTACCGGAGCAAAGTCACTTGGGGGGGGGGGGGTAACCCCCCCGTTGCTAAGACGAGGGTTAAACCGAATCTGTGAATGAATTGTTGGTTCTAACGTGAAACACACGATTCGCACTACAAGAGACAAAAGTCGTGTTTTACTATTTATCTTTTCAGTCTTAGCCCAATGGTGTGATTTTTTAATTCTTTCCCATCCATGGACCAGGGATGGTCACTGTTTCATTGATAAGGGGATATCATGGTGTGACCAAAGAAACACGTCAAAGGTATATTTTCAAGATTGTGCACGATACATACGTCCATTTTGTCAGCAAAACCCTGAAATCTTGAAACAGGGTGTACTTTTCACACTTGAAACCGAAACCGGACTTGAACGTACATTAGTGTACGATTGGAAATTTTCGAGTTTTTATCGTATAGGGCGCATTTTGTGTAAATGATCTATTCAGTATAGCCTACAAGAAACAAATTGTCACTTTGCTTTAGGTCAAAATATTGCCAATACTTATCATTTAAAGGTAGGATATTACCACTTACACTTGTTTTTTAGGTGCCTTTTTAGACCAAGTCAAAATTACTTGTACCGTTTTAGGGTACTTTTTTTAAACTCCTTTTTTAGGGTGCGTGACTTTGAAAATGTGGACTTTTTTGTAAAAGCAAGACTCCCTCCCTAAAAATGGCCCTTTTTGAACATCTCATCACTAAAAAACAAGTTGGACTTCTTGTCAAACTTCCTCTACCGTTGGACCATTTTATGGACAAACTCAACAAATAGGTGGACCGTTTGCCCCTTTGAGTGGGATTTAAAAATGTGTGGTTAGGGGTGGGTACTGCGGTGGATCTGCTGCTGATTTCGGGATATTCCCCATCTCCATACTGCTAGTCAACCCAAGTTCATGAACAAAAACTCATAACTTGGGTATGATTTTAATTAGGGTTCTGTACCAATTCTACCATTACTTAGGGTCTATTGGCCCTGATTAATAGCACACACTAAGACCAGGGACTAATGATCATGTTCAATGAAAACATGTTAATCAAAGAAAGAAGCTAACTTGAGATAACAGTGGTTTATGAACACTTTAAATATTTTGTGAACGGTATTGGTTGAACAAGGAATATAACATCTATCATCTGTACCTAGTGACAGGAGCCAATGTTTTCCATAGTTGCTGGCCCCCTTTCTTATGGAAACAATACGCAATTTTGGGGTGGAACATTTTTTAACTAACGTGTAACAACAATTCAATTTTTCTTAACCTGGGCCTTATAGCAGCTATATTGGGGGGGGGATGACTCTAAACTGATCTTGCTTTAGCCTAGAACTTTCAGGGTCTATGGTTTAAAAAGATACAGCATCATACATGAGGAGAATCACAATGTTTTGTCTTGCACTTTTTTAGCAAACGGTGTAACATAATTTGGTTTACAACCAACAAATGGTCCACTAGTAGCGCTGTGGATGCATGGATATGCAGGGGGAGTCCACACACAATGACCATACGGTACTTGCCCACAGACCATCACATCTCATTTTTAAAGCCTTCTGGTATATCAATTACCCCCCCCTTTTCCTTCAGCCAATGAATCGTTTTTCAATTTTTCTCATCGGAACCCAATTTTTTCTAAAATTGGTGGGAAAACTAGTCAAATTTGCCTCAATCGAAGTCAAATTGGGTCCACATTTGAAGGACAAAGGGGCAAAATAAATTTGCATTCAAATTTAGCCCAATTTGCATCTCTGGTAGCTATGGGTCCCTTTTTTGACAAAAAAAAAATGGTGGTAGCTATGGGTACTACTTAAGGGGCACGTCCCTAACCCAAACCAACCTGATGTTCCCCCCCCCCCCCCCGGTATAGCCTGAACTAAACTTAATCTTGCTTTGAGAAGACGATACTATCCAGGGTCGCTGGGTGGGATCGAATAATGAAAACAACATCAACAGGTGACTGAGATAAGATACTAGTGATAATAGTATAATACTTTGCCTCTGAGTAGGAAGTTGCTGAATCGTGGTTATGTCCGGTACGACAATCGTTACATGGATTTGGTTTATTAGACTACATCGATCATTTTCTCTTGCAACATTTTTTACAAAACAACTTGCTTTCCTTTAAACCCTGGGTATTCGGCTAATAGCAAGAAATCATGGGGATTGTGCAGGGGTTCATTCTACATTTAGCCCAGAGTTAAAGTGTTGACAGATGACTACATTGTGCAAGAACTGAGGCCTAACTCTTGCTATGGACAGGACTGGGCATGCATAAAGGCCAATTATTGCGCATATATTGTTTTCTAATGAGGTTATTTGCATATTACGAGAAAACGAAAGGTTAATAACAAATAATAAAGATCCTATAACAGTATTCCTTGTGAAAATTTGCCACATTTTGGTAACAAAGTCGATTATACTTTGGACGATTGTATGACCTTTTGACCTTTGACCTTGTGCAAGGTCACTAAAGGTCAATTGAAAAAATGGAAAATTTTTCTTCTTTTTCGGTTTTTTTGTTTTTTTTAATATACGTTTATAGGGGTTGCCAACAATTAACATGAACTTCACCAAATTTTTACATAGGCCCCTCCACTAGAAGTTTAGCTAAAGGGGTATGACTATGAGCGCGTGGGGGTGAGCATTCAGGTCTACACCACTAAACTGGCTGCAGTAAGGATTCAAATAATCTTGGGGTGGATACTTTCTTGCATGGCATTGAAAAAAAAACTGCCTTTTAAAATGTCTGAAAATGCACTCAGTCTAGTTATATGAGAAAGTGATGGAATTTCATGATTGCACATGGTGGACTGGGTATGTAGCAAAGGAAGTGGCATTGGATAGTTTTGAGGCCAATTTATCACGCGCTCGTCCAATTTCACATCGATTGCCCACTACTAGCCGCAGCGGACTACTAGAAATCTTGTGCTGGGCGGTATTCGGACATGCTGCAAGTTTGGTGATTCGTAAACTAAAAAACAAATTCTGGTCACCATATGTTCAAAATTTAACTAGAACTAAAGAATAGTCACCAAAAGTTTCAAAATTTACTGAAATTAAAGATAGTAACCAAAAATGCTCAATTCAAAAATTTAAGATTGATCTTTGAGTGTAGTAAACTTTTATGTATAGTATTAGGATACTGTGTATAACAAAAATTCCGAAACCGGAATTCATCTACATATTTGTGATTTCTATTTGAAACGACATCGATTTGAAGCTTAGGATCTTATACAGTGATAGTAGTGGACAAGCATTATGCACATTAAAAAAAAAAAAAAAAAAAAAAAAATTGGAGAAAAGAAAAAAATAGGGCACCATTTCTGGGAAATCTCTGAGTCAGCCCTTAAGAAACGCTTCTATCCGTTGAAAGAACTTCAAAAAAATACACCATACAATATCACACAGATTTTAAAGCTTTGGTGCACTATTATGAGAAACGCAATTTTTTAACATTTTGACTCTGTTAAATTTGGTTGATATTGCATATGGCTTAACAATGGTGGGTAAGGGTCTTTTGAATTTTACACACGGTAGTGGATAAGGAGGTGTGGGGGCTCTGGAAACCCATACCGCAGAAGAAACCACCACTTCCCGTAGGAAAGGAATTGATTTCAAAGGAACTCTGCACATTTCAAGACTACTCTAAGACATTCTTGAAAGAAAAAATCGAAACAATTAGTGTTATGTGAGTGGAAAATAAAATTTGATTTGATGATTTGGAGTGATCGGTGATAGTAAATAGGAGGAAAAACAATGATTTCCACGCGAGGATGAAAAGCGGCCATTTTTAATCCATAGTGTTAAGCTATGAAACAGGAACTAAACTGATTGTAAGTTTGATTTGAAACTTAAAATTTTAATATTCGAAGTAGATCAAGTAAAGACCAAAAATGTACTTTTACGTCAGGGGCCTATTACGTGGGCGTATGACTCTAGAATATAGGCGAATACACTCGGCCAAAAAAAAAAAAGAAAGTCCCCGTTTGATACTTTTTGAAGTCGTACTCAAAAAGTATTAAATTTATTTTATTATTCAAAAACTGATGAATCGCATATTTATTACGCCACAAAAATGATTTACTTTTGCCGCTAGCCATCGTTTTTACCAATGAAATCATCATTTATGAAATTAAGGAAAGGGGAAAAGTTGCATACTATTCCTGAAAGTGAAGTTTGATTTCCAAGTGTTGTACGGTTAACATTTCATTCACATTTCTTGAGCAGGTGGAATTGCTACTGCTGTTGCTCTGTCCTTGTGTTGTTTACATCAATCACATGGAAAAGAAAGTGCTGCTCGTAAAGATTTACATAATCTCTTTTACCGTGGAATTCTTTGGGATTAAAAAGCAAAAGTCATGTCATCGTGTTATCTGTGTTGGGTTTTGCATGTGCATGTGCTGTATGGTTAGGTTTAAGGATGCCGCATTGAAAAAAAACTTTGAAGGGGGCGAGCTACTGCCTTCTAGGACGAAGGTGTACATGTAAGAGAGGTGGCAAGAGTTAGGAGAACCTGTTAGGATGACATTCAAGAATGAACTTAGATCAGCAGCGTATACGCACTTGGTAAACAGTATGCGCAAGAGGTTGTCTTGAAGTCATTGAGAAGGACGTGGACCTTTACCTTATTGAAACAGCTTGCTCTTGCCTGAGTTGATAAGCTTGAAAGGAGTAAATGAAATGTTTGGTTTATGACCAGAAAGCACGAGTACTTTTCACTTTTCTGTGTGAAATTGAAATTGCAGACAAAAGTGCAAACTTTTCAAAAAATGGACAATTTCATGGTTAAAAAACGATGTCTATCTGGGGCAAAAGAAATTGTCATTTTGTGCGTAAGAAATTGTGCGCATCCTCAGTTTTTGAATAAAGTAACAATAATTAAATACTTTTTGAGTTAGGGTCAAAAAGTATCAGACGGGGACTACTTTCTTTTTTTGCTGAGTGTATTATTATTGATGCCCCTTGTCAGTAACGCAAGAAGATCTACGGTGTTGTACTGGTCCATCTTTTGAGTTGTCCTCAGTTCTCTCTATACCATCTCCCTTTCCCTTGCTCTCTCTGCTACTCCCTGTTTAAGAAAGTAACGTCGAGCGATGCTGTTGACTCTCTAAAACCAATTGACTTGTCGAAAATTTCTTTTTTAAAGTACAAACACGGTGAGAAAGACGTTAATGAACTTATAGAAACTGCACACAAATAGTGTTTTGTCCGTTGGCGTCAGGTTGTAAATTAGGGGCACATTTCAACATATATGTGGACATATAATATTCACGTTCCCCTTAAAATACTTGAAACCAGACCCTGCCGATGCGATAAAACATGTACAATTGGTAACGGTAAAAGAAAAGGAGTGCAGGGGGGACACCCGTCTCGACACTTTTTACATTCATTCTCACGGGGCCGAATCCGTGTAAAACAGATTAATCGTATTTTGAAATAACTACCAGAAGATATATGCCCAAAGCCACGCAGACTCTTATCGTCATAATGCGTATTGACGGATATTTGTGTTCTGGGAAATAGTCAATTCGTGTTGTAGGTAGAACGAGGAGCTGTTTCATATTTCTCCCAAATTAAAAGCGGGATTTGGTTTTGTTTATTTTGTACATCCCGTAAGAAATGGTTTACCTTGAGTTTCGTGTTTTTGTGTTTGAGTCTTACTGAACAGACAAACAACGTTGATTCATTGCTCACTTAAAATTAATGAGTAAAATTGTCAACAGGTATTCAAGAAAGTATTTTTGTGTACCGCCAGCTATAGCTGGAGGACCACTTAGCAATCCGTTGTGTGTGTGTGTGTGTGTGTGTGGATGTGTGTGTCACTAAAATGTTATTTAAAAAAAATGCGTTTATTTTTTTTAAATTGACCTTAATTGAAAAGTTGAAGTTCAATTGGAACCAAACTTGTGTCATAGGTGCACCGTGGGATCCCTCATATGTTGATTTGGTCAAACATCATATGCCAAGGTCAAAGGTCACGCGAGGTCAAGTTGAAAAATGTGCTAAAAATTTAAAATTGACCTCAATTGAAAAGTTGAAGTTCAATTGGAACCAAA
Source organism: Ophioderma brevispina (assembly GCA_023653785.1). Classification (NCBI taxonomy): domain Eukaryota; kingdom Metazoa; phylum Echinodermata; class Ophiuroidea; order Amphilepidida; family Ophiodermatidae; genus Ophioderma; species Ophioderma brevispina. The sequence goes on from JAMKCH010041412.1 coordinate 29,920, forward strand.
CTTGTGTCATGGGTGCACCATGGGGTCCCTCATATGTTGATGAGGTCAAAGGTCATGTACCAAGGTCAAAGGTCATGGGAGGTCAAGTTGAAAAATAGGCTAAAATGTAAAATTGACCTCAATTGAAAAGTTGAAGTTCAATTGGAACCAAACTTGTGTGATAGGTGCACCATGAGATCCCTCATATGATGAAGAGGTCAAAGGTCATGTGCCAAGGTCAAAGGTCATGTGAGGAAGATCATATGCCAAGGTGAAATGCGATGGAGCGGCCCACAGCTTATTCTTTTAATATAGCGAGTGCGAAAGCCGAGAACCGCGAAATACTAGTTTCTTTTAAAACCAAGTAGATTTATAAGATGATGATTATGAAAATGTCGATTATGCTAGTGGTGGTGGTGGGGCCGCACCTAGCAGCCGGTTTCTGTTTAATCTTTTGGAAACCTGGCGGGAAAGAAAAGGGTCGACTGAGTGCTGGAGTGATCTTCGCATAGGCCGAAGATCACCCCGGTATCCTGATAACTTGAAGAGTAACAACCAAGAACAATCTGAGATCCAGCAGCTTATGAGAGACGGGAAAGGAGGAGGAGGAGGCGAATTGGAACCTCTCGCAAAAGTTCTCGTGAAATTCTTTTTAGAGTGTTTATGGTAGTAAAAACAAATAAGACAGAAGCTTTCCACAAAACGGATGGATATAGATATGCATGAACTTTAACGCTAATAAGTGATTTTCCGCCGGATTTGAGTATAAATTGTGCGTGTTGCCTTGAAGAAATAGAACAAGGGCAACATTTATATTACACACTCTTAATTGTTCATTTCAAAACGGGCTTAAAATGTTTTGGTATAACTTTTTTAGTAGCTCTGATCATTTTGCACAAGTCAAATTGCCCCCTCCTTCTTAATTGCTTCATGTGCAGTCTTGCATGAAACACAATCCATTAAAAATGGTACCAAAGAAGCCAGAGGATTTTATTCAAAGAATCCTTATCAAAAGATATCATATACATTGGTACATTTCGACACGACATATAATTTTAAAGTATAATCTCAGTAAAAGAGTGAAAGTCACTCTCAAAGAGCTGCCTGAGTGACCCATCCTAATTTAGATTGAAAAATTCACTCGATTAGAGTGATTTTGCGAGTTAATCAATCTTTTACATTTAGAGAATTATTTTTTTACTTTGGTATCCTCAGCTATTCAGCATCACATATAAATTCTTTTGTATGACGCAACGCGGTGATCAACACAAAAAAATCCTCAAAACGTCCAAAATTTGATATCTGATTTCTAGACGGTTGTAAATCTAAAAGTTACATTTATTGCACCAATTCATCAACAAATATATGTAAATCAAAATAGAAGTGTTACTCTTTATTGACTCCTTTTCATTTTTTTAACGTGTTTTCAGTAGTAATTTCTTTTGTAAAAAGTTGATGCCCTGTGCTCTTTGCTAGTAATCGATTATTATCATTATGCACGCATCTGCGCATTACTTAATGATGTAGCCACGGAGGACCTAGTGTCTGGAGTAGGCTCATATTATTTAGCATATTTGTTTTTTTTTTAATTTCTAGAGCGTTTTTTTTATTGAATTGTTAAAAACATGAATTTAAAAAAAATACTTATAGTTATCAGTTAACCAACAGCAGTGTTATGTAAAAATAAGTTATTTTTGAGTTTTTAGCAGCAACTTCTTCAGTCCACCGCATTCAAATATTGAAAGTTTCTTTTGATGTGAACTAAAGCGGAAAGTACATCTGAGCGAACCACAATAAGCCTATACACTGTGTCCAAACATTATTTTGCGGAGTGAAATTGATTTGATTTTTATCAAAGGTTTGACCCACTTCCTGACATCCGATTAAGCTGTACTTTGAGGCTAGATGAAATAGCTACTTGTATTGTGTTGCCATTTTCAGGGTTGCTATTTCACAAATTTGTAGCTTTAATTATTTATCAGCTAAAATGGTAGTTATATCTCATATGACCGGTTTCACGGCTAAATGATAGCAACAACACTTTTTGACTGGCTTAAAATACTAGGCAAAATGTAAAGATTATCATTTCAGATGTAAGGTATATGAAAATTATTGTTTTTCATCTCATGAGCTTATAACTTGAAAATTGCCAGAGAATCATTAGCTATCAGTCAGACAGCAGGTCACGCTGGCATGCTTTATTTTCTTTTTCACATATGAAAACAATGGTGCAGCGCTGACCTCTCCAGTTGGTAGAAAACGTTTGAAACAACTTCGTTTTTGGGGCTCGTAAATACGTTGTTTCATTTTACAAATATTGCAGAAATGTTGCTAAAAGTCTACTTCATACCTCAGATGGTATAATTATAATTATAATGATATTTTTGGGGTTGAAAAACAAGGATGAAAAGTGAATAAAATCGTGTTTAAATAATGCGTGGTTTTGACAAATTCAGGAGCCCCACATCATTTTAAAGTTGACCAAATCATAAAGGGACATCTTATCTGTAAAAAAAGTCTGTGTACGTGAAGCTGTATCTGTTTTGAGAAAGCGAAGACCACGGTTAGGTCATAGATTGCCAGTTTGAACATGAATTCCCCTATACTTTAACATGGCGAAAAACATCACTGATTTGCACTACAGACCTGTGTGGGGAATCAAACAAAGAGCAAGGACGCGTGTCTTTTGTGTTTGTGCAAATCCATGCCTTCTGACCTGGTACAACAATTTCTACGGTTATCAATTGTGTCACTGTGACCTCAGGACTGACTGCTATGTTTTGTAGGCTTACTTCCGTGTGTGCGTTGAGCATCGCAATCTATCACATTTTGACTTAGAGGTATGCTAAGCGTCATTGGGAAAAAAAAAAAAAAAAAAAAAGGACCTCGACTATTATTTCAAATAGGTAAAAAGTTTCCAATTGTAGTAATGTATCCAACTGTATATAGAATAGAATTGACCCTGGGCATTTGTGCAGCCTCTGATGCTCAATCAATACCTTAACATAAATGAGAGCTAGTCCAGACAGCGGTGAAATCTATTGGTCCCGAATATTGCACATTAAGCAATTGCACCTTTTGGGTTTTTTTTTTATATAATACGGACCGTAACGAGTACAATTGGCAAGTAAAAAAGAAGGGATGTTAACTGATCTATACATATCCTAAATGAATATGTAGACATCGATACGTCGAAGAGAGCTACGATGGACAACAATAACCAGGATTCCGCAAAACTCTACAGCGCGCCACATCATTTTTGCTCACTTACACCTTACATCTAACAACAACAATGCTTTGTTTGTTTATCTCTACATTTGTTTTGTTGTGTGATACATTTCCCCCTTTTCTCCCCGACGATTTTCTTCGTAACAAAAACATTTCAGAAACGGGTACAATTGTTGTGATAACGTAACCTTGTTACTATCACTCAGTACGTATCAACATGAAGCCATACAAGATCTCAAGTGGGCTCTAGTTGGATTTCAAGGCATGCCAAAAGGCGTGAGCGAGAATGTCACACACCAATGACATTTTGGGGGACTGATGGTAAACCACTAGAAAGTCGTATTTCATACATCGGGCGTTTCGGTGCTTATGGCGTTTACATTTCAGTCAGATATTTGAAGTGTTTATCCCGATGTGTGTCTAGCAGACAACTGAAGAGGGATCCATTTCCAATGCCGAAATACGCCAAAGTAAAGTCGTCAGGTTAGTGTAGGAAGCTGCGTGTGCAATAGCTGCCATCATATGATATTGTCAGATGTTATGCAGATGTAGATGTTATTTTCCCATTTATCCAGTAAACCGTTCTGCGGGTGGCTTTTTTATAATCTAAAAACCTCAACTGCCTTTAGAACCACCAACCAAGCACTTGACATCTTCAATACTCGATGAAAATATAGTTAACAAAAAGCAGCTATTTCACTAAGGACCTCGGCCTTCTTGCATTATAGTAAAATATCGAGGGTTTAGGGCAAAAAGGCCCCATCTGCAATAGCTGCCACATGTTAGATTTGACAGGTATAGCACTTAATAAGAACACAATTGACAAATGGCAGCTATTGTAAGTGGGGCCTTCTTGCACTAAACCCTCGATATAGATTTATAATGTTTTCATAGCATGATACGTTCCCAAATGGCTACATTGTGTTCAGCTAATGTTGAACCATGAACTTCGAGAACATAATTGAGTTCAGAAGCTTTACAGGAGATATATCGCAGAGTAAACACAATATGATAGGTACCGTTTGTTTGCTGCGATGGAACGCTGCTTTGACAGCATGAACAGGATACAAAATGTCAAGTGAAAGGGTGAATGTTTCCTGCTATACTGAATACAGTAGAGCAATGTCAGTTTTGCTTTGTACAAGACACATTTTCTCAAGGAGATAGCTTGGTTATATTTTCCCCTTTTGTGCGCAAATTTAAAGATTCCGGTAAATTATGGATATATTTAAGTCACGTTGAGAAATTACCTACAACCCTGAAAGAGTGATTGTGACCTATATTCCGGCTCATTATATCTTGGGCATGACATTCGCGCGCGTAGTCTCTTGCGTGAACTGCGCCTACGTGTATGGCAAGCTAAAATTGGTCACAACACGTTACTTTCTTAGCAACGCATTGCTTTTAGGAAAAAAAACACGTTGCTTAACTAGCCAATCAGGGAAAGCGAAATTGCTTTCAGACAGTACTTAAGCAACGCGTTGCTTTTTTCGCTTTCCTGATTGGATTGCTCAGCTACGTGTTGCTTTTTTACTTTGCTGATTGGTTGGCTAAGCAACTCGCTGCTTTCATTAACGTTGTTTTTATCAGCAACGCGTTGCTAATGAAAGAAATGCGTTGTTTAAACACTGTCTAAAAGCAGCGAGGTATTTTTCTTCTTTCTCTGATTGGTTGTCTAAGCAACGCGTTGCTGATGAAAGCAACGCGTTGCTTAAGTACTGTCTGAAAGCAACGTCATTAACAACGCGTTGCAATGTTCACTTTTCAGCTAAGCAACGTATTTTTTCATCATCATCATCATCATCATCATCATCATCGTCGTCGTCGTCGTCGTCGACAGTGGCCGAAAACTTGTGCGACAAAACTTTGCCTCTGCACTCGGTCTGCCATTGCCTTCCCTAACTCATCTGCTTTAAAACCTGTATCATTGCAGATCTGGTTGATGTAGTTTAGTGTAGTTAGCAACGATATACCTGTCACCTATATCAACACAAGGAGGGTGACAAGCACGCCATTCAGAAAAGTTATTCTCTTAGGTTACCCTAACCTAAGAGAATGCATGAGAGGAAATCCTGAAATTAATGTACACAACCAGCCTCTTCATGGGAGTACCTGTGAAGTACCTGTTAAGTAATCATTCACCTAGGACTTACACCCGCAATACCTTAACCACTAGTCACCCCATGCGAGAATACCTGTGTGGGTACTCCCATGCAAATGAGCTTTGAGCGCTGTGTGATTATTTTAGTAATCTTGTCCATACAATTTTACACAAAATATCATATATCCTTAACGGCCCCTAATGCCATTTTTGCCACTTTTTTAAAAAATCACGTGGCAGACTCCCCCGAGTAGTTGCAGAGGGACTCCACTACTGGTAGTCTACATGCGTCCTGTCAGTCACCTAGCAGGCAACTGTAGAGTAGACTATAGGATGGGTCCTGCTAAGAAAAACTGTTATGCACCTACACTGTTAAAAATTACCGTAAAATGTCATTTTAACTGGCAACTGGGACTCACAACGTGCAAATAACTGTAAAAAACGCCTTTTTAACTGTTGTGAGTCCCAGTTGCCAGTTAAATTGACGGGTTTTTTACGATCATTTTAACAGTGTAGTGGTACGCTTGGAGTAGAGCTAAGAGTACACATGGAGTAGTCTAAGCTCTGGGTTACACTGAAAGAATCTAGATGTGTACGTAGCTCTGATGCAGGGATCGAACAGGGCATCTGTGTCGGGGTAGATACAAGCGTGTACCCAGAGGGCGTCATGCGTGTGCGCGCCCAAGGGCAAAAAGTGTTTAGAAATCCCGACAATGGGGAAAAACGGTTCGGGTTAGATTGTTCTATCAAATTTATGCCACTCTACGTCCAGGATTTGAGACAACAATGTGAGCATCTGTTTTACAAACAATTAGCTAATAATGCCTTAATGGCATTTTACATCCGGGATTTGAGATAACAATGTGAACATCTGTTGGGTTTGCTAGTACGTTCTAGTTTTCAGCAGCTGTTTGAAAACTATACGAGGCAGGATATGCGGTTATCTTTCGAGATTTTCACGGCATCATTGGACTGAAGACTTAAAAGTAGCAAAATCACAATCGGTAAGCTAATTATTTTGTTCTCTTGCATTTTATAATCGGTTTCAAATTAAATGAGAGTTCTTGCATATTTCCTTGAGGTGGATATTGATGGAAGGGTTCAATCCTTGGATATGTGGAGACTAGGCCTTTGTTGCCATTACAAAACATTTTGTGGTTATGGTATAAAGTTACGTTACTGCACAGAACAGGTTTACTGGAAACTGATTATTTCAGTTCTTATGATCTGTTAATGATAAAAACTAATGCCATGGTTGGCCGGGATGTCAAGGAACTCAAAATTCGCTTTGCGCTAATCTCTTGTACAAGGTTGGATCATTGGATAGCCAAATAAAACCCTTTTGCAGTATGTGGGTGTATTGATAAAGGAATGTATTATATCTGCAGTGCTTTGATAAGGAATAATATTTTCAGGTCATTTAGTCAATATTATTATTATAAAGAGCTCATTATTATTGTTCTTCAGGACTCGTCCGCTGCACTGTGATAGATTTCTTTTAAATTCAGAAAGGAGTTTTTATAGGCACGGTACTAATGAAGAGCCCAGTACTTGATATTTCTTTAGGTCATTATACTACTCAAGGGGAGGCATCACAACTCAACTGCAGGCTGCTCAGCGGTTCTGACCGGTTATTTCAGCTTGGAACCGGCTCTTTCCGGTTAGAACTGAGTTCTATTGTTTTAAGCAATGAAATACTATTCAACGGCAGCGCATTGCAGGTCAACCGGCGGTTGAGTTTCTATGGGACCCTAATCAGAATTACAAGGTCTCTATTTAAGTCTGTATTCAACTTTGTTCTGCAAATAAACAGGAAAATACAAAGTTGAATAATATCATACATATCTAAGTATTATGCTATAGGACTACCAATAGACAACCCTACGGTGCTTGTGCATGATCATGGGCATTAGCACTTGTTACCTAGGTTTAATAAAATAAGTTATACACAAGAACGATGGTTCAATCATAAGCACTATTGAACAAAGATAACAACAAGAAGTTGGTAGTCGAAGAATATAGGATGATGCCCAGAAAAAAAACATGAATACAAATGACCGATGTGAACTACACATTGTATGATTATATAAGGCTGATTAACCAAAACATTTTAATAAGATGAGATGCAAGGATGGAAGTAGAACAATTAAAAAAAATTTTACCCCCTACCCTACAAAAATTGCCTTTAGCAACTTTACAGTTGTGACCTGTGACATATTACGAAATGTGATAATGGTCACTGTGCAAGTGATGTTTCCACCAATTGAATCCAACTTAATGAATGCAAATTGTTACCTCTTCATGCTTCGTGTAAAACACAGCCTTACAAAATCAAGCAACGATTTACCTTTTAAGACTTAACCTTTTAAGTATAATTATTACCGTTATTCAGCAACTTGCAATTTTAAATTGGATCGATCAAATTTATGCCATTTTTGTCACCAACCGTCCCGTTGGTGCAATAGGGGTACAAGTAGACGCTGGTTATTTGTTCGGAAACGAACTGTAGGATTTCAATTTGTTTTCATTAAAAGTGCGCAAAATCGAGCTACGCTATGGCTATTGTCAACTCCGTCACTCACCTGACGGCGATAATGTGTGTCATAAGTGTAACATGCTTGCATTGCCCGTGACACATAGGTTTCAGCTCAAACTTTTCGACATTTTCCAAAACAAAACCGCATTTAAGGTGGCTTTGAACTGTAAAAAGTGGGTAAACATGCATATAACATCGCAATGTCCTAACAAAAAGAGTAACAAATAAAGCCAGTGGCTTTAGAGATGGCTTCCCAATGAGCCTACGAAAATAATCTCAAGAAGCGCTGACCCTAAAGACTAGGCTTTGTTTGGACTCATTGAATGTGAAGTTCATGTTGCTTCCTAACCTATAGTTTAATTAAACAAGAGAATGAAAATACTTTTGAAGTACTATTCGCCTGCAGGATAACGTTAAGCCTGGATGGTTCAGCAATTTCATAAATAAAAAACTATACATGTATATTAGCCAAGAGGTAATCAGATGGACACTTTTGGTCCATTTTGTCCTCGCGATTGGAGGGTTAAAAATACCTTTATGTTACAATAAAGTGAAATATCATTCCTATTGGACCGACTGGAGAGTCGGGGAAGAGTTGATTATATTCGGTTGTATTGAATCCACGTTGTGGTGTAGGTAGTTTCAACAGTGTGTTGTAGCGTATTTCCCCTTTCTCTGTCATAGTAACCCAAACAAGTAACATATTCTTAGCAAATCTGTGACAATTTTTTTAAAAGAAGCTGATTTCAACTGATTTTGGTAGGTAAAGGTTTGTCAACATGTACCAAAAAAGGAGTTATCAGGGGGTGGGGGGGAAATTGGTTTTTCGGGGGCAAAGGTCACTACCAGGGGCAAATTTTGAAAGTGTCCAATCATGTTGAAAAGTAGACCAGGTTAATAGTTTAATCATAAGGATTCCAAAAAGGTATAGTTTTTATCTGCGGCCGAAAGTTTTGCGAGTTATAGGCCTAAAAACAGCAAAAATCAAAAACGGTCATTTTCAGTTTAACAGGGGCAAATTTTAAAATTGCTCCGATTCTGACGATAAAAAATGGTTGCCAAGCTATTGATGGAGCTATAGGATTAAAATAAGGGAATAGTTTTTTGTTTTTTTTTCAATTTTTATACCTGTACTTGGTTTGGCAAGAGGAGGGAGAAAAAACATACCGTTATGGTCCACCAAAACCAAACACAAGAGCATGTACTTGAAAACATAAATACATACAACGAGAGTGTGATAAGTATGTCATAAAAACTGTACAAGAGCACAATCTGCTTGGTACCAAAGTAATATTTGGACTCAGAGATGTGACTGGATGATGAAGGCACAATCTCAAATGACAGGGCCAAAGGTAATTAATGGGCATCATCCAAAAACCAACACTACTAGTACATGATCCCGTGATAAGCAGACAATGATCAAGAATGAACCCAATTATAGTTTAAGTACAGGTTTTCAAAACCCCGGACAAAAACAATGGTCAAAACAAACAACAACAGCACAAACATAGACAGAGGAAAAGACAGGGACAAACAAAAACTCACATCTACAACCATCATTCAACTTGAAAATCACATACACAACATTATTCATGATCACTGGGAAAGTTATTCTCAACCGAAAAATTGTGGACTGAAATGAGAATCAAGAGGCTTCAAAATAAGGGGTCCATTTTTTAAAGTGGTGTATAAGGAATAGTTTGACTGTATTAAATGCTTAGTTCCCCAATGTAGGGGGCACCAAAGGTCACATCCATGCATTCAATGGACTTGACCTTGTTCCCCCATACGTCGGTAAGTAGCATTTAAGACAACTCAAAACTATTCCGTATTTTTCTACTCATGAGCCTCCATCTATATTTGCACCAATTTTTTTTATCCAAATCGAGTAATTTTTAAATTTGACCCCCTGTACAATGAACCTGACAATGCCTTGTTTTTTTATTGATTTTTGCTGTTTTTTAGCCTAAAACTCCAAAAATTTCGCCCCGCAGATAGTACAAAATATACCTTTTTGGAATCCTTATAAATTATACGATTAACTTGGTATACTTTTCAACATGATTGGTCATTTCAATAATAACACCTGTTATTGACCTTTAACTTCCGAAAAACCAATTTCCCCACCCCCTACGATAACTTTTTTTGGGTAATGTTGACACTCCATACCTACCAAATCAGTTGAAATCAGCTTCTTTAAAAAATTTTACAGATGAAACTTACTTTAGAGATATATAACTAATATTGTGATGATACATAATCAAATGTGAAATTGAGAATGTCCAATGTGTTTCGTTGCGCAAGCCTCTTTAGTAGGGTATAAACGAGAGAAGGCATATTCAAGAAGTTTGGGGGAAGAAGAGAGGTGTGAAGAGTTTTTCTATCGTTGAAGGTTGTTGAATCCAGATTTGAAAAATCAGACTTGAAATCAAGTCAAATGTGTTTAAATGTACGCCACTGTATTTGTCTCATTATCAGGATTAAAAAGGTTATAATTTGTATAGGTCGGCCTCTTTAGTTACACGGGCCAAGCCCTGTTTTTAAAGGAGGATGGCCCGATTATGTATATGAAATTTTCGTCTGAGATTGGCCTTCACCCAAGGCTCCAACTACAAAGTTTCGCGCCGAGATTTTCAAGCGTTTTGATTTTGTAAGAGCTAAAAAAAACGTGATTTGTACGCCCCACAGTCGAGTACGGTGTAAAATTAATATGGTCTCGACCAAAACGGGGGACATGTTCACTCATACACTTCCAAACCACATCCTTTATCCCAAGATTTCACAGGGTTAAATGAGAAGAAAAAAATAGTAGTTTACTCTGATACCAAAATTTTGGCCACTTGCCGGTAATCTGCGACTTCTGGGGACGCGGATATTAGGATCGGGCCATGGACACCTTAAGGTTCAAGAGTCATTTGGGTTCCCAAAAAAAATTCCAATGCCTCCGATTTTGTTGAACCGGTGTAAATTATTGCATGATCATACTGTGAAGTAGAAAATGCATCTCAATTCTTTGGGCGGAAAGCTATGTATACAATTTGAGATTTCAGTTTTGGGGACCCCTATAGACCATGTGACCCTTGTTACATTTCCCACTAATAACGAAACCAAATGATGCCACACATTGTAAAATAAGGCTACCAAAGACGAAACAATTTGACACCAGTTTCAACAAAAAGCGGAGCACTGAGTAACGTTTTACCCCCAGGAGGCCTTGCACCTTAAGGTGGGGGGTCTGCCATAAAAATCAAAATCTACATTTTAGGACAGTTATCTTGGGGTAGGTTGGAATATGGTAACATGTTGGATGACATTACAAAATATAAAGTTCAAGGTCCAAGGTCACCTCATTTGTATAATAATGGTCGATTATCTTGAATTTGTATACCTTAAATTCCCCCACATGTTTTTTCAATATGAAACATGCATATGCAACATGTTCTTTCGTGCTGCAATTGTAGTATAAAAGTTATGTCACAGTCGATACAGAGCCACTTTTCCCAATTTTTTTCGTGTAAAAGGACAGTTATTTCCCCCAAATTTTCAATTTTGCCCATTTTCGACAAAAAATTGTCGCAAATTGATAATTAAAACATTAATTTTCATAATATTCAACTTGCAAAAAAGGGCTCTGTTTTACGACCTGTAGGATAGAATAATGTTACCGCATATATCACCGAAAATTCTGACTTTCTATCATATTTTGTTACCGAGAAAACGTCGGGAAAGTTATGAAAAAAGCGTATTTTTGAGAAATCGCTTTTGAAGTCTAAGAAACACCTAATTTTGCATATTATGCAACTTTTTTAACGCATCAATGCGAAACGTTTGAATGTCGTATCACAACGTACTTGGGGAATGATAGGAAATATCGACGGTATTTGCAGGTTTTTCACTGTTCCTTTTGGAAGTTATGCAATTTTGACGGGAAAATTGTTACAACATAGCTGGGTGAAAAAACCATAAGAAACAAAAGAAAATTGAGACGTTTCTCTTGGTTATTTTTTTTAGACTGACATTTGCGAAAATTGCCCAACTAAATTACGATACTTTGACACCCGATGTGGCGATTTGAAAGGGATTTAAAAACAGATTTAAAGAGAAAATCATGCTCTTTAAGAAGAAACTATAAAAAGCCCTTTTGGAACATGATATGGCAAGACCAAGCAACGTTAATAGGCTTTACCTGCTTAACTAAAAGGCGGAACCTATAATAAAAATATTCCTTTCTTAATTATTATAATGAGACAAATACCTTGGGGACATTTAAAACAATTTGACTTGTGATTTCAAATTTACCCCTGTACTAATTTTACCCATTGCTGCATTAAGGTGCATGTGCAACGTGAGATTTTGGGGAGGCATCTAATCCATATATCGTGTTAAAATTATGTAGTGTGATTTCAATAGTAAGACACCCAATAGATTTTTATATTGGTACTTGGCTACAGGAAATGCCTTGGAAGGGAAACAAAACAAAGGGCGCGATTTTAATTTGTCTTAAATTAAAAAAAAACGCGTGTTTTTTTGTTTTTTGTAATTTTTGTATTTGCCCCTATAGTAAATTCGAAAAATCACTCATTTTTTACCAAAGAAATATTTTTCAGCAGGAATCCTTTTCACATTGCTATATTTAATGGAAGCTTACAATGGTGGAAAAAAATCAAAATTTGAACACATCTTTTTTAGGACAACCTGTGCGTGAAGTTTCCCATTTCCCTTTAACCTTAAGTGCCCAATTAGAAAAACTTGGCGTTAATGCCCGGCGGTGGGGGTATGGGGAAGGGACCCCCCCAAACCCAAGTAACCCCCTTTCCCAGGGAGTGTGATCATGGAAACTAACACAAGTATGTTTGTACCACCATAACCGATAATAAAACATGAAAAATCCGAACGTTGACCTAGGGCCAAGTGGAAATGTCCACTCTCCGGAAAAAAAAGTGGTGTGCATCATTTTCGATATTAAGATTTTGAACCAAAATATTTATTCTAAACTACCTCTAGAATAACCAATTAACACTTAGATAAACTAATTATAGCCACAATATAGCAAAATTTATACCATTTTGTTATTTTCTCAGAAAATTCAAATTCACCTTGGTCCTTTCCCACAGGGACGTACATAGTTAAGGTACAGTACTGGCACCAATTAAAATTTTGATGCTGATATTAGGGTTATTTGATTTTAAGTATATTCATTATTTGATTAATTGCCTCATAGGTATATATCTAAGCAAAAAGACATGTCAAGTCATTTAATTTACTTTAATTGAATTAGTAAAATATCTCGATTTCTTTCACTCCCGTTTAGTCCCCAAGGGGGTTCCAACCTAAATTTGCTAATAAAAGCAACGAGAGGATATCGACAAAAAAAAAAAAAAAACATTCAAATGTTGGGTCTCATGCCCCCTCCTTGTGGCACTTTAAAGTGTTATAGTCTGATTTTTTGTATTCTGTCAGTAAACGCATATTGTTGGACATACAGCTGGAATTACTCAACTTGTTCAAACAGAATAATGATGCTTTAACCCATTTACAGGACCTGTTTTTGTTGGGTTTTGTGTTAGCGAATATTTAAAGGCTTCATACCAGATATGGATACCATTGAATAGATTGTCGTTAACGTGTGAGACACGCTATCGATTCCTTTGTTACGCCGGGTTCGCCGTCAAATCAAAGAACGGACATGTAATAAAGTGCTCATTAATATCGAGGGGGTGTGGGTGAGAGGAGGATTACGCCACGTTAAATAATTTATTGTAGTTTGTTCTGAGTGACCCAAAACTCTAAACTACTTAAAGATTGAACCAAGTGTCAAAATAAAATATTCTGGAAACAAAATGAATAAATGTAAAAGTGTCAGACTTTACTAGTATTATTCAAATGACGTAAAAGAACTTTGGTGAGTAATACTACTTACTCGTATCATTTTCTTAATGAATGCTTCAAGTTTGTTAAAGTTTGCTGTTTGGGAAATTTATTCAGTGCATTCGCTTTGTAATATTTTCTTCGTGAGACAAACGGGACCATTTTGTTTAATTATGCCGTACCTTAATCTTATCCGCGGTTAGTCGTTAGCCATGGTGACATGAAATGTCGATTATACTGATGGGGTAAAGTATACAACCTCGCAGAACGAATGGAACCGTCGACACGCCCCAAAAACTTTTAATGAACTGACAGGAATAAAAAATCCTACTATATCAAGCATAACTCTTATTCTACAGACCAACGATTCGAATGGAATATATTTCATATAAATGCTTGACCATTGCTCTTTATGGACAGTTAAAAATATACGCACAGGTTTCTTCTGATAAGAATACTCTGGGGATTACTGTACTTTTAGTTACGGTAATAATCCGATTATACGGTAGTTTAAGAATATTCAACAATGACAATTGTGTGTAGAATTAATAAAAGCTCTTTTTTTCCATCGCTATTCTTGATCAATATATATTGAGGGTCAAATAACATTCCCCTGAACATTTACTTCATTGGTTTCATTCCACCTACAATTTGTAGGTATTAATGAGAATCCCATTCTAGAAGGTAGGGGAAGAAGGTTTTGAAGATTTTTTTTCTATAGTTTGAAGGTGCTGAATAAGAATATTTGGTCCCCATATCTGGGAAATGTGGGGAAACTTGTAAAATAATTTCATTGGAAGCATGAATTGATTTCAAAGTTTGTGTAATATGTCTTGTTCATTTTACAGTGTTATATTCTCGTTGTAGGTTAAAAGAAAGCAAAACAACCCAAAGAAACAAAACATTTTTATTGCTACCATATTACTTAAATAAATATATCAATGCAACGTTTTGATACACAGATATAAAACTAAAGATAGGGTTGTTAAACCTTCCCAGGTTGATTTTGAATTCCTTTGTTTGATAGAATAATTCCTCTTTGTCGGGAAGTTTAACAAAATTCAAGTAGTGTATCCCTATTTTTCAAAACCATTTATCGTCCATGTTAATGTTAGGATTGTTTAGGGCACTCCGTACAAATTAAGTACTTGAAAATTTCTAATATGACTTTACATCTAAAATTATTTAATATAAAAAAATGGCGACTTGAGGAATTGAGCTATAGTTTGGAAGCGAAATCGGTTTTAAGAGGTTATTTCTATTTACATATTCAACTGCGGTATGGAAACATGTAGCGTTAAGGGGGACCAAAATACTGTGACATTTTGAGTTGATAATGATTAACCCGCCTCACAGTCGGACGACTTAATCAGCGTTAGCTGTTTTGTAGCGTTTTGCCTGATTGTGATTAGGACAAATTTCAATATATTGTGACATTGATATACTTCCACTTAAGAACTCGCAATCGAGGACCTTGCCGATTCGATAACTTTACATGAGGGTCAGGCAAAAGAGCGACAAGGCTCAGCTCACGCCTTCTCACAATCTCACGGGGAAAAAAACGAAGCCCCGTTAAAACAGACTAATCTTCTTGGGAAGATTTTACCGGAAGATATTTTCTGTAAACCAAGCTGACTCTAATTTATTACTACAATGTGTATCTGCGGTCATTTGTAATTTTAGGAAATATTACACTTCGTGTTTCTTCAGGGAGGGTAGATTTGTAACTAATTATTAAAAACTGAGGATTTGGTCTTGCTCGTTCCAAATGAAAGATCGTTGGGTTTTTTTTTTGGAGCTAAATGGACCTGGCACTAGTAGTCGATCATACTCGTAAAACAGGGATTGCTTACACAGAATAATGAATGTAGGATATACTGTCACTTGAGGTAAGTAGTAAGTGCACAATGCGACACAAAACCGTCAAGCAGTTCACAAATGAAAAAAAGCTCACCAAAGATTCCTACCCCCTCTATGCCCTGAAGGAAACTTAAGGCACCTTTAAACAGACATAGATTCTACTGGGAGCAGAGAGAGAATCTCGTCGTAGCTTACAGGTAAACGTGTTCCACGAATATGATGAGGATACACGCCTGCAGTATAAAAAGATGATCGGATAGGTGTATCGTTCAAAAATTGTGATTATATCGCGCATCATTAGCCTTCAAGAAATGGTGACAAGGACAAAATGAATAAGTGCGTGACTGTTCTACTATCGGCCCAAGCGCAAATGTAAAGGGAGGAGAAGTGTGGGTGGAGGTGATGGGGTGATGGTTCGCGAGCAGCGCGTCGTGTGTGTTGGGGGGGGGGGGGGAGGGAGGTGTGAGGATGCCACACTTAAAAATAGGGTCAAATTTGACCCTGATGACGGTCCAATATACACCAACCACTTCTGTAGTCAATTTTGGACTATACGAAAGTCGTTTTTGTACTAATTTGTAGTAATTATGAATGTAGCAGGTTTATATATGACTAAAATTAGTACCACAATGACTTCAAAGTGGTTAAAAATTGCATAATTGTAGGTGGTGTATAATTGACCGTCATCGGGGGTCAATTTGACTAACTATTTTTAAGTGTGTGCTGTGGGTGTTGGTCTGTATGTATTCAGTTCGTTAGATTAGTTATACTAATATTACTCTAACTTATGGATTTGGAAATATCAAAAATCAGGAAATTTTCTGTAAACTCAAAAGGTTCTGTTTCTCTAATGCAATAATAATAATATAATATTTTTATTCTTATAACGCGCCGATAAATCCACCGAAGTGATCAGGGCGCCGCTGTGGAGCGCCTTAGGACGCTACAACACAACGAGGTAGATCCTGAACGAAGTCCGATTTTAGATGCTTGGGAAACCGAAGTTTTCGGAGAAAACCTTTGAGGACGAGTATGGATCGTCACACCAAATTCACATACGACACGTACTGGCTCCGCAGGGAATCGAATCCGGGCCGCTTGATTGAAAAGGAGAGTGGATGAGCCATTGCACCAGTCAGAAAGGCCCACCGATTATATCAGCAAATGTGTGGAAAGTTGCTACTTTGGCACAGGACTTCGAAGTGCTATGCATGCGAAAATGACTGACTCAGAGATAGGCACGCCCTCAATTTCAGAACACAATATTTTTTGCATATATTATATATATATATATATATCTATAATTATATAGTTTATATTATTTATATATTATAATGCTAAAAAATAGCTAATTTAAATCAATGTCCTTCATCACAACTTGGAAGTAAAGCTCCGGACCGAATTTTGTGATAAAACAGGTGCTATGAGTACGGTTATTAATTTCTGCATCGTTAATTCGAGATAAACTATTTTTCATTTATGCATAGAAAATTATATTTTAAATCTCTGAGTTCAGCCTTTAATTCCTTTTGAAACACAAAAATCTATTTCAAAATCAATCCTTAATGATTGTTGACTTTTCTAATTTTTTCCATATAAAGAAAAGTAATCATGACGGCTAGTTGGCAATAAAAGGCACAATTTTTGATAAACCCAGTCCTAACCGTCGTTATATGTACAGGGCGTCCCAATAAAAGGTTGTGAAGCAGATACACTCAATGTCTCAAAAAAACTACTAGCCTGAGTATTTCTAACTTCACAGGGCAGATTATTTATTGCAGATTGCAGTGTCTATAACCAGTGATATGCCATGTTAATCCGACTCCTGGAAACAAGAAATAATAGATTATAAGGGCTATCTGCTTTTCACCCATTCCAATGGTAGCTAATGGTCTTACAAGTTAGGATGTAGTACTCAGATTAGTTGCTGACCCTATGTGCAAACATGATCGACCTTTGACCTCAAAATGGTGTCTATGATGTGTATACCCATTGAGCTTAGGAATATTATTACTATAAGTCATTGTGTGTACCTATCTGACAAAACGAGGAATCTTCAAAGTTCAATAATGTTATCAATGAATGAGAAAGACAATTGTATATATAGGCAAGGAAAGCCCCTTAATTGGCAATGTGACTTTTGGGCAAAATCATTGAAAATCCCCTTATTACTGGGAATCTTGTGAGCAAATCTGAGTTCGTAGCCTTTTAACATTGTGTGAGAAGAAGGACTTCATAGATTTTAAAGGATGCGCATTAATTGTAAATGTGGACATTTGGGTCCAATCTTGGAACACCCCATAGTAGCCTCTAAGGGGATATTGTGAGCTAATCTGTGATGTGATAGCCTTTAATTTGCGGAGAAGAAGGAGAAGAAGGAATCATAGATTTTCAAGGAATGGCCCTTTAATTGTTAATTGTAGCATTTGGGCTCAATATGGGAAACCCATATGAAGCTCTACCTGTGAGTGACTTCTCATGATGATAGCCTTTAATTTGCGGGATGGAAAAGGAAAATCACCAATTGGCAAATACTCATCTTTGGGTGGTTGTAGCCCTGGCCGCATGCAAATAGTATACAAGTTAGCGTTATATCTGAACATAAGTCTTACGTACTATTTAACAATAAACCTTTTCAGCTAATCAGAGTCTGCCAGTTTCTTCCCCAGGTGGAAAAAAAACCGCGAAAAAAAAACCATAAGTCTAAGTTCATATTTAACGATAAAACCTTTTAAGCTAAAAGGTCGCCAGTTTCTTCCACAGGTGGAAAAAACCGCGGTTTTTCCATTGGAGAAACAGGTTTCTTCCAGTTTCTTTCCATTGAAAATATATCACATGACAAAAATATTCTAATTAAAAAATTATTTAAAAATTTTTCTATTTTAAGCCAATGACTTTAACTTGTGGTTTTATATTATACAGTGAAGAAATCATAGTGAATATTTAATATAACCATTCGGGACCCCTACTACCCAATGCATTGCATTAATTAAACTCGCATTGTTCACAAGCCTAGTGTAACAAATTACTGGAAGAAAAGAAACTGATGTAAAGACACTTATCACACCATCAAGGCCAAGCAGAGACTAACTGTAAAGACTTGAACATCTAGTCTCCCTGACCCAGGTTTTCTCCCCACTGAGCAATACTAAGTGAGATATGTATATACACAACATTTAAACAAAAGAACAATAATGGTTGCTACTTTTATTAATTTGTGTTTTAAAATTGAACAAAATGGCCATACAGATTTTAAAATTGCATCTACAATTACAACTGTGATAGTATAAATGTGCAACATGGAAAGATTTGGAAAATGGGGTACAATTATCATCTGTAATTTGATTGCAAGACAAAACAAAAGGTGAACAAATATACTACATACTTGCAAGGTATACTAAACAGGCTATATAAACGACTGTAAAGTAATTTAAAAAAAACAAGATTTGGAAAATAACTGAAGTAGCCTTGATGATTGAAGTGCAAAGCAGATGAATATGGTGTAATTTAGGTTGTGTTGTTCATAATACATTTCTTTATTTCTTCCAGTTCTTCCAACTTTCTTCAAGTTTCTTCCGGAAGGAAGAAACACAT
Organism: Ophioderma brevispina; assembly: GCA_023653785.1. Taxonomy (NCBI): domain Eukaryota; kingdom Metazoa; phylum Echinodermata; class Ophiuroidea; order Amphilepidida; family Ophiodermatidae; genus Ophioderma; species Ophioderma brevispina. The sequence continues at coordinate 49,086 of JAMKCH010041412.1, forward strand.
TTTTCCAGTTCTTCCCATTCTTCCGGAAATAGGTTTCTTCCGAAGTTTCCAAACCCTGCCAGCTATGATGTACAATGTAAAATTGTACATTATAAAGGGTTTACCATTTGGAAAATGCATTGCCAGGTGCAATACGTGTATACTTAACATATTTAAGATAGCAAGGATCTACGAAAAATTGATTTTCAAGCCAATTTGTAAAGTATTAAAAGTTAATCAAACACACAGGTCTGACCCTCTTTAGATTGTAGTTCAAAAATGTTTTGAATGGAATATCTTCCAATTGAGAGCATGTGTGGTCAAGCGGACCGTTAAAATCGTGAGTTTGAGCCCCAACTCTGTTCAAAAGTGATTGTGTCCCTGGCGTAAGATACTAATTCAATTACCTCGTAGAACCCCAAGCGAAATACGGGGAGGCTGCTAGGGAATATTGCAATCTAAGTCCTGATAGGCTTGTGCGCAGCAACCTATAAAGGAAATGATGTGACGATTTCTTGAAGCGGCCTACGAAAAGTAATAATAATTGTCAACCTCAGCTTGAGCCTGTTTACGGGGATAATTAAGCGCTATATACAAAAGTGGTTATCATTATTTTTATCATTAGTAACATGGAAAAGCCCAGAAGAGTCCAGAAAAGGGGGTTTCCGTAAGGTGCCGCACTTCTTATGAATCAGGAACCCTTAACGGAATAAACCTCATTACCGAATTCGGAAACTGAAACGGAATAAAACCACATGGTAATGAGGTTTGGTTAGTCCGTTAAGGTTTCGAATTCATAATAGTGTCGTCAGAGAAAGGAAGTGGGTCACCTTACGGAGAACAGACCAAGGAAAGGCCTGTTTATCGGTGGTGATTGCACATTTGGGTTGGTAAAGGTTACATCGAAGAAAGGTGTTTCATGCCACTAAGCTATTTGAATTTGTTGTAATGTTGGATATTAAAAGAATGCAATTGAGTTTAATTTGAAAAAGAAATAGGCATAAGCCAAATACCAGCAAAATTATAATGTGTGCTGATCGTAAACACGGGCAGAAGAGTTATGTTTCATGTTTCTATGACCATTTGCCAATTACAAACTCGATTCGTTTTATGACAAAGACTTACTTTGGCATACCACTTGCAGGTATAGTTACCTAGACAATTATCAACCACAACTGTGCAAAAAATCTGGGCGCTCTTCAAAAAATTGCTGTTTATTGCTAATAGTTTTTTGAGTAATTCAAGTATATTTCAAAAGCCCTTGCAAACTTTTTATTGGGCACTGGACCCCCTGCTACGGTGTGTCAAAATAGAGAGCTCTACGCGATCTTATGTGAATCCAGTTGGACTTCAAGCCGGCAGGTGTAAGCGAGAACGTCACACACCAATGGAATTTAGTGGCAGAATCGGTGAAATGTTGCATTTATACATTAGGCGTTTGGGGGTTTTATATTTAAATGTTCAGTCAGCAGTCCAAATGGTTATCCTGTGTGTGTGTATAGCGGACGACTGGCAAGGAATTCAATGTTAATTATATGCGTGATTCGACTGCGAAGGAGGAGTCCATGTCGAAAGCCATGTGTTAGTTTCCAGTGGAAAAACTATGGGGCCACCACTGTTCAAAAAGGGTCCTAAGATGAGAGAAAAGGTATCAAAACAACAAACAAAGGCCTCAAAAAGACAAACAAAGGTATCAAAGTATGATGAATAAGTAATCAAAGGTTTAAAAAAGAAAAAAAGGGCCTCAAAACCTTATAACGACATTCCAAATAAGGTCTCAAAAATTACACACAGCGCTCAGGGTTCCAAACACATAGAGTCTCAAAATACACATGATCTCATAAAAAGGGTCAATTTTAGTTCACAGGTACATGGGTTGCAATTTTAAAGTTATTCCGATTTGGATAAAAATGGCGGCAAATTATTGGTGGAGTAAATAGGATAAAATAAGGGAACTAGTTTTGACTTGTTAAATTGCTAAGTTGTTTTTATTGTTTTTGCTGTTTTTAGGCATAACTCTGAAACTTTATGCGGGAGATACTTACAAATTATACATTTTCTGAATCTTAAGGTTAGACCAAAATAATGTGGTATACTTTTCAAAATGATTGGATGAATTTTTTAAAAATTTTGAACCCCCGTACAACTGGTCTCCACCCCCCATTATAAGGCACCTTTGCTTCGCACTTAAAAAGAACCACGTTTCAGGGGTCACTGTCAGGCTGTCAACATATTAATCACCTCAAACCTTTGGTAATTGAGAGTGTTACAAGTGGTGCTAGCTCCCAGGCTAAAAGGCGTAGAAAACTGGAAGTTGTCCATCAGTTCCAGTACCTGGGCTCAACATTCGCAGACCACACTGCCTTGGTGCAGAAAGCAACAAACACATAGGCATGCCACACACAACTCTCCCAAAACTCCCCAAGAGAGTGTTTCATCTCATGTGTCTTAGTAGAACCCTTGGTATATAAGGGACCAAATCAATACTCAACCGGCGGGCGTTTTCCGGTTCTGCCCGGTTCCAGGCGGTTCATTTCATCCGCTCAATCTTCTAATCCTTTAATCCGATTAAGTAATTCAGCAGTTAGAGAATTCAACCGCGCGGAACCGTGTAGAACTGGAAAACGCCCACCAGTTGAGTATTGAATTCGTCCCTAACACTCATGGCAGGAGAAGGTGACAAACAGCAAAGTCCTCACAGCAGATGACGTTCCATGAATGTTCACACTCCAAGTTTAACGGCAGTGGCTGGGGCACATTCGCAGGATGAATAATGGTTGCATTCCAAGAGACCTTCTTTATGGTGTGCTTGCAACTGGTGAGAAAACAGATGCCGTCGGCATCTACGCTTCAATGATGTCTGCAACATTGCCACCGAGTCATGGAAAGCCTCTAAAGACAACATGTCTCTATGGAAACAAATTGTCTCCCAAGGACTGTTAAGTCCTTGGAGATGATTGTGTCTCTGATTGCAATATGATGGATATGATGCAGAGAGAGTTAGATGATTAATGGGGGACTGTAGTGCACTGATCTTATGAGTGTGTGCAAATCTGGATAAAATTGTGAAATTTGGTATACAAGTAATTTATGCATTGATAATCAAAAATATTGATGGAAGCACCTGCCATACCCCTTTCATGGCCCCCAGCTTGGATTTCAAGGTTACACAGGGGTCAAAGTTTTAAAATGTTCCGATTGTGTTGAAAAGCTCAACATTCCAGTTTATATAAAAATATCATCAAAGGCTTTTGACAAGTCTAGAAATACACCAATGGTGCTTTCATTGTTTTCAACCGATGTACTAATTTTATCAATCAATTCCAATATTGCCATATAGGTAGAATGGTTGAATCTAAATCCAAATTATTTGTCATTTAATATGTTGAATTTATTGATATAGTCAAACGCTCAAAGTATTTTTGAAAAACATGGTAAGACAGAAACTGGTCTGTAGTTAGAGAAAACTTCGGGGCTATCCTTTTTGTGAATAGGGGTTACCTTCGCAATTTTTAGCTCGTTTGAGACTATGCCTGTAGTGATAGAAAGGTTAAACAATATTGTTAAAGGTATGGATATTTCATTTGTTATTCTTTTTACAACATAATTACCAATATTGTCATGACCAGCACTCTTATTCTGGCCAAGTTTGTGTATAATCGTTACGGTTTCTTCAACAACAATTGGTTTCATACATGCTATTCGTTGATGGAGTCTTTAAATAATCATGGTATTTTTTGCCATTACACTTTATTTTAGAAGCTAAGTTTGGCCCAACTTTCACAAAGAAATTATTGAATTCATTTGAAATTGTTTGAGGATCAGAACTGATTTCACCCTTGTCATCTTTGAATTAAGTTTGGATATTACTCTTTTTATTGCGTCCTATGATAATGTTGATTGTTTTCCACGTTTTTCGTAAGTTTTACTTCACTGATTCGAATTTCTTTTCATAACATTCCCTTTTTGCTTTTCGCAATAAGCTGTTTAAATTATTTCTATAAATTTTGAACTTGTTCGAGCTTTCATCACATGGTTTCTGAATGTACCTTTTATATAATTTATTTTTAGTATTGATACTCTTGAGTATACCTAAAGTTATCCAAGGAGATTTTGGGCTCTTTTTTAGATTTACGCTTAGATTTTTCATCGGGATACACTCGTCATAGACGTTATTGAATATTCTTATACATTTATTGTAACTATTATTAACATCTTGGTTTCCAAGTCTATACGAGACAATTTTCGTTTCAGATTGTCTGTATGACAAGTATTATGATTCCGTTTGTATAAGTAATTATTCTTATCAACGGGTCCTTTTCTGCTCACTGCATAATTTGATATCAAAATCGTTGGTAAATGGTCACTTATATCTGAAATAATAATAATAATCAAAACTCTATAGTGTGGTTAATTACAGCACTGTTGATTCAGCCTAGTGTGAAAGCAAGATGGTTGCAAGTGAAATAGCTGCCATGTGACACCTCTGTATGTTGCCATGTATAAGGATAACTCTTATGGGAATTTCTGACAAATGGCAGCCATTGCACTTACGACCTTGCATTCACAGAATGATATGCTTACCTCTTGTGTAAAATAATTTGTCAATCTTCACATTCTCAAAATAGATTCCAAGAAATATTTAATTATATTTAAAGGGACATAAAGGCAAGAAAAAATATTCAGACATAATGAAACGGACCCTTATTGAAATCACTTACACAAATTTAAAAACAATTTGGATGTTTATATTCTGTAAAAAAGTAAAAACAAGAGTTTGTGGCAGTTCGTGACAATTCCTGTAACGGAAAATCAAGGTGTTGACATCCATGCCAATCTAGCATGTTTTGTGACACAATTCAAAAGCATTCAGACCGGGATTCAGACATTGTACTTCAGGCCTGTAGTAAGATATTGATTTGGCAAGTGAAAGATGGATTAGCCGGGATTAACACATATACAACAGCAATTGTCTGAGAGCTGATGACTGCACGCTTTTCAAGTATGATAAATGCTGACAGTAATGTCAGCATCCTTGCCTCAGAAATGAAGCTTACAAGGAACTAATATTAGTTTCTTTTCCCTTTTTTACTAAATGTAAACACCCAAATGGTTTTCAAATTTGTGGAAGTGATTTCAGTAACGGTCCATTTTATTATGTCTGAATATTTTGCCATGCCATTGTGTCCCTTTAAGCTTTCAAAATTAATGTTTTCATGAGAGGGTACACACAGACTCATGTGTTAAGGAGCATTGATGTTCTGCCGCGTGTATTATTTTGTTTTACATCACTGCTACTCTTAGTGTTCTTAAAATAAGTGACCTAAAATGCACTCGAAACCATTCTGATGCAACCCCTTAAATGCAAACTCGATGTTGACCGCGTTTGAAATGTTAGGTAACTTATAAACAAACTCTTATATAAATATAGTTTATACGTATTCTGCCTAAGCGCAGTTTTAGTTAGCAGCGAGTGTAAGATGAAATTGTGTTTGCATCTTTGTAAAATACGAACCATTGTAAGTAGCAATTATCCTGTCATCTATTTGTTCAAATAGGTTATTTAGCGTGCTATTAGATCGATAAAGAATGTGGTTATATTTTCTCAATTTTGTTGATGAATACATAATGTCAAGTCCACTCAAATTTGAGATTGCATATGAGTTTTAAAGCGTAGAGATGTTTCCTTTCATTAGTAATATCGTAGTAACCTTATCGAGCATATAAAGGACAAATATCAACAAAAATAAGCCAAGGAGCGTTTTAAAATAACACATTTTGCGCTAACATGGATCATGCTTGGAATATAACTTCTTTGGCTTCTTAAATCCAAGTAAGCCTGGAGGGATTCTAGCCAGACAGCATTTTGAAATTCTGATATTATTGTGAATAAGGATAAAGCGACAAAAATATTATTGGAAGCTCCAACACTGTTTAATGAAAATATAGGTTGTACAAAACAAGCTACAATAATAGGTTAAATGAAGCAATTTAAATGGTTCCATTCTAAATTGAGCCCGAAGGGATCGTATTGCCATTGTAAAAGCAACAGGTACTAAATGGATTTCATAAAACATACGAAAAAGAAGATTGGGAGGGCATTTTTTATAGTTTAACATCTTTGATGAATTTGTTATTATAATATTTTTTTCTAAAATTGATTAAGGTTTGCGGATGAATAAAAACAAACAAACAGAACAAAAACAAAACAAGAACAAGCAAGTAAATAAACACACAAACAAACTCAGAGCAGAAAATTCAGCTTCGTTAGAGTTTTACGTTCATCATATCGCGAAAGGCATTACGATATTTTATGCGGCTGAGATCCTTGAACATTTAAAGTCGAACTGTATGTTTTAAGAATATTATACAAGATTCATAATGCTAAGCATATCACGCGTCTTTAAATGCATGGGCATTGTGCTATAAATTCTTGATGCTTACCCGATATGAAGGCAAGACCAACAATTTTCAATGAGTTGACATGAGAAAGGCAGAAACATGCTTTCATGTTTACAACACCTGATTCATTTCAGCAACTTAGGTGAGAGTAAATAATATTGGGGGAATGCAATCCTGGTCGATAGGTCATGAAAAATGACCCAAGTGTGATATAAACCTGAAATCTAAAGGTCGTT
>JAMKCH010041413.1:0-12484 GCA_023653785.1 Ophioderma brevispina
TGTCCTGATTTGAAAGGAATATATTTGTATCATCTGCAAAAAGTTACATAGGTAAAGTGTGTGAAGCTTTTTGAAATGTAGTTGACATAACAAAAATCAGACCATAGGAACACCCGCAATGACTGGAAGGGATTAGAAATGGTAAAATGCTTCCGATCTTGGAGTTATAGTTCGAAAAAGTTCGAGCGGGGATTCCACGTATACACTGAAAACATACCTTTGTCAAGAAAAGGTCTTATTTGACCAATTAAAAATTTGTCATGCTATTTAATGTTTTGATCATTCAAAAAATTCAAAGGCCCTCGAAATGTTTACATAATGTTCCATTTACAATTATAAGCGTTAAATTAATTTTTATCATGACATATATTTTCATGAACATTATAAAATTCCACAACAATTTTTAAAAATGCATGACAATTTGAATGAAACGAAATTGTGTAATTTGTCATTACAGTGCATGACAAACTAAATTTGAGCGTAGACAAATTAAATGACGAATTATGAGTTTAGAATTTTTTATTAAATTTTTTTTAAGTCCTGTCCATCAAAATGAGTCATTTCAATTTGTCATTGTATTTTGTATCACTAGAATGCCCAATAACGAGCTATTTCGTCATTCATTATTTTTCAGGTAATTTTAAAAGGAAATTTTATTAAGTCACTAAAATATATGTATGATAAAAAATAATTTGAAAAAGTGTTATGATTGCTTTATATTATGAAAACATTTTAACTTTATTGTTGACTGATAAAAACAATAAATTGCAAGGCAACTTTTTAATTGGTCAACGAAGGCCCCTGACAACTAATGTTTTCAGTGGTAGCTACGTATCCTATATAAGGGAGGTTTAGAGATTAAATGTCATTATCAAAGTGTCGAAGGGCTTTTGAGAGGTTTAGGAAAATTCCGAGTGTGGCGTTCTTCTGATAGTGAAGAAGAGAGTTTGTGACATATGTCAAGAGCGATGCCTGTTGAGCGTTTATTGCGGAAATTATACTGATGGAAAGTGAAAGGTTGAAAATATGAGCAAGACAAAGGGAGATATTTCCTTGACGACGCTTGGCTGGTATCACCAAAACTAGGACTCTTGCCGTAATTTACTTGCTCATGATTCACCAAAATTTTCTTCTCCGCAACCGGACGCCGTGCAAAAGATTGACTTTTCAAAGGATTTTTTAGAAAATCATGAAATTGGCAGGCCGAAGTGTTACTCTTAGTAGCAAGATTCCCACTTATTTTAGCAAAGAACCTGTTCAATTCGGTATTCGATGGCGATGTCATTTGGATCAGTATATTAGACTAATATTTGTATTTACTTCAAAGGAGTAGGGTGTTTTTTTCCATTTCGTGCTTCTACCAGTCTACCCAATATGTCATTGAGGGTTGCGGCGAAGTATGTTTTAATGCTTCTTTTATTTTTTGCAAATTTATCAATGTAATGTTTTTACATAAATACGTATGCTGATGAGTGAGTTTTAGTTCTTTATGTAATAAAGGGCACATGTGGTCCAGTTGATAAGACGGCCAACTCATGATCCAAAGGTGTGGGTTCGAGCCCCGCTGCTGCAAATGTGGTTTGGCACTTGGGCAAGGCACTTTAACCTCACTTGCTTCGTCGACCCAGCGAAAATATGGGGATCTGTCATGGTATATTACAATCTAAGTGCTGATAGGCATGTGCGCCTTGTAAGGCATGTCTTAGAGCAAGCCTCCTAGATGAAGCGCAATGATTGTGACAATTTCCTACGGCAGCGTAAAAATAATAGTAATTGCCACAGCGCTGTATACCAGATTGTGTAAGAGCGCTTTATCAATGCCGGCATATTTTATACATGTTTTTGTAGACTTCATTACGAGATTTTATGTATTTTTGTATAATTTATTCTAGTCTTGTTTTTTATAATATCCCGCATGATCAATGGCTTGTTTATCTTTACCGTTTCTTTATTTAACATTAGGGAGCAATTGACCGTTGGACCTATACTGGGAGAGTGGGCTACAATCCCGTAATAATGAGGAGTCGCACACTCAATGAATCGTGCCACAAGACAGCGGATCGAATTTACCATAATTAACCAGACTCTTGCTGAAAGTATCTACACGTGATTGTAGATACGTACCTAAGAGTGTTTCTGTAATCTATACTATAATGTAAATCCATCCATTTTAGAAAAAATATTTTTATTACTGTTTAAAATTTAATTAAACCGCTGATGAAACCATTTTCGCTTCCTGTCCGTGACCGGGTCCGGGAATATTCATTTCTAATAACACTGAATTTCAGTTACCATTTCTGACAGGTTTTGGATACACACATCAGTAATACGTGGTAGCGTTCACAAACGCAGGCACTGAGACTAAGACTTGTGGCGCGAATGTTCTGGATCTTGATCAATTTAAAACTCCAGTAAAGGCGGGTTCCCCGCATCCACCAGACGACTCTGGGTACTTATCGGTACCGACACGGGACGATCCCAAACTTTTATTTTCCATGATGTCTTAACTTTTTACGTGTTCAGATTGACTCCACTGACACACGGGAACCAACAGCTTTACATGACTCTCCAAACCATGAGGCAGAGGACACCCAATTGTAATCCACCTGCACATTTTTATGCATGGGTGGGAGTGAGGAGAACTTCCATCATCACCTACACTCTCTGCGGATCTGCAATTTTCCGACCTTATAGGAACTATTTGAGTATGACCAATAAACCCGAATCTCGTGGGGCTCAAACCAGGCCGCTCGGTCGATCGTATACCCTGCCGACGGTTCAGCGCCTTAGACCGCTCGGCCCCCTCGCCCTCGCCCTCGCCCGCCCCCTATTTTGATATGAATTTCGCCCAACTCGATGAGCGAGTGTAGTACAAAATTTCCTTGAAATTGATCGAAAAACTAGATCACGTCAAAACTGTAGTCCAGACTACAGACCAGGTGACCTTGTTATAACTATATATAATGTTTTGAACTGTTTCTAAACCAGTTTCTCCTGCTGAACCTGAAGCTGATGGATGTCAGACAAAAAACCTTGAGTATTTTCAAAGAAACGCAAAAATTCAAAATGGCCACCAAAACACTAAAAACTCGTATGGTAATTACTCAAACGTTGTAATTATTTGGCCTGTCCAGTCCAAACACCCATTGTGACCAATTATAACATGATTCATTAACCACCTAATTAAGAGATTCAATATGGCCGCCGATACAACAAAGCATCTGATATTTATCTACTTTTGACCGTAGAAAAGGGTAACTTGTATATAATAATGCCAATCTTTAGCAATCAATATAATGAATTGCAAACTAATTATGAATAGCTTTCACCAATTGATACTCAAATCAAATCAAGAACCCTTCAAGATGGCTCAAAATGGGCAAAATTCCTTATACAAGAGCCTGCCATGTTTTGTGTATATCACTAAACTTATTTGAGCAATTTAAATGTCATGAACATAATCAAATTGATTGATAATCTGCAAGATGCCATCCAGATAGGCGTTCAATATGGCCGCAAATGTCAAATAGTAAAAAAAGGGTCTTACTTCAATTCACCTGAGGCTAAAGATATATATTTTGGGTTTTTAGTTGGATTATCGCTGCCAAAAATCCCAGGAAGGCTATTTTATGTTCATTTGGATCGTTATTCAATAAAATATTCCAATATGGGATGCCAATGTACGCCCCAAACCTACCAAAAAAAACAAGACACATATGGTCGATTTTCATGAAAACGTGCTTTTGAAGGTAAGACACACCCCCCAAAAATTGTCCTCAAAATTGTATGTTTTGGTTTTAAACATTTAGGTATCCAATACTTATTACGACGACGGGAAAAATAATATTGCAAACACAACTTCTTACTTTTTTCTGCACAGTATGCACACAAATTTTTTGTAACAGCAAGAAGACTAGGAATTTATTCGTTTATCAAATTTTTAAAAGTAACTAAATATGCCAACTGGATTACATTATCAAGAGGTTTCTGGAACAATATTTATTGTACTAAGTTTAATTTGAGTAGCTAATTGAACTCAAGAAATAAGCTCCATTGTTTATTACGTATCCTTGAGTATTGAATTCTGCCTGAAAATTATACCTATCATAAACCATATTAATATAACCTTTTACTATTTTAATTCTAAAGACATTTAATTGACCCAATATCATTCCTAGCCAAATTATAGTTAAAAATGTAAACTAAAACTCATTCAAACGTAATAACGATAACGTAATACACATAGGTAGTAACCATTTTTGAACCTTTTTTCACATCTACCATTCACTAAGATGTATCTGATTGTAATTTTATATACTTGTTGTGGTCGGAAAATAAGTATCTAAATAGATTGTTTGTGTTGCTGAGAAATTTGGATAACGTATAACTTCCTTAAAATGTCGCATTTTTTAAAAAGTGCAACATTTCTTAGACGTTTTAATAGTCGTTGTTGAGCTGAAGAAAACACTATTTCCAACTGGCCGCTTTATTTACCGTGAAATAAACACAATCAATATCTAGTAGACGTTTTACCAAACCTTGCAACTGCTTTGTGAAGATAACGTATAACAAGTTCCCGGCATTATGTTTGTGTTCAAAAATATAAAAATAAATTAAGAATACAAGGAAAACAATCATTACAACATAATTCTACACATGTTTGGCAACAAGAAATGATTGATATTCGGAAGGATTCAAGCTGCTAAGGTTTTTTGCAATTTTTTTTTATCAATTTTGATATTGTTTTTTCGGACATCAATGTTCTCCTATTTTTCGAGGTTTGAGGCAAAATCTCATAGAAATGAAAACGGAAAGCATTGCACAGGATATATGCCCAAATGGAGCTCAACGGCTCCTATCAGAATATTACCGTTTGTTCCAATAAAGTATTATTGAAAAGTGTTATTAACCAAAGACACAAACAATCTGGAAATGCACCGTTTCATGAAAATCGACCAAATACTCTAGACTATTATAGTGATCCAATTTTTCGCCGCTTAGGAATGCCATTTCCAGCCATATTGGCTACCCATCTTGGATGCAATCTTACATCATCGATTCCTCTGGGTTGCTAATGGATGTGTACATTGATCTGATTGACTTACATGTATATACACAAACGTTTCCATTACTATGTTAGACACAGCTACAACTATAGACATCTAAGAGTATCGGGAGCCATTTTGGAATTCATATCATGAAGGAATTTATAAGCACATTAAAAAAAATATTTCTCATGTTCTAATACTTTCTGACTGCCAAACACCAGATAGATACAAATTACAAAAACTGCAGGAAAATAGATCACGATTATACAACTTATTTTATGGCGCCAATATTATTCCTTGCTTACGTGGTTACCACAATCCAATGTTAAATTGTCACAGATTATGTTTTAACGTACAGCCTGAAAAATTACAACTTTGAGTGAACAAGAGATAATGTTTTGTGTTTTTGGTGCCATTTTTTGATTTTCGCGTTCACAAAATGCTCAAGTTGCACGTCTGGCATCCATCGGATTCAGAATCAGCATAAAAACTGGTTTAGAAACATTGAAAAACATTATATATCTTATTAAACAAGGTATATTGTCACCATGAATCTGTAGCCTGGACTACTGCGCCAGTTAACGGATAGAGACCAGAGAGTGTTAATTCGGGCGGCCCTGCGTTTGCAGAAAAATTCGACGATGTACTTTGATATGTAATTAGTTTTCTCTCCAGTCGACTGCACTTGCCAAGACTTAAGCTTCAGATCGGATAACTTTTTTTTTCACTGAGGATGCTTAAGCAATGTTGGAGAGCGTTGTCTAGTGGTTAGGGGGCTTGTCTATGGCGCAAATATACCAATCCAAAATATCCGTTTTTTTCGAACCCGGTGGCAATTGCATGGGATTCACTCGGGTGCTCAATTCTGATGTAATCTGTATAACGAGCTATTGAAATTAATACAGAAATAAACCGCTCTCCTCCATGGTTGCACTTGGAATTGGCAAATGAATCAATGAAAGCATCCCGTCCTTCGGAGGGGACGTTAGGCCGTCGGTCCCGGTATACAGAATTCCAACGGTAAACATGTCATCGCATTCAGTGTCGAAGAAGAGTAGGGTGAAACCCCTGACTGTCCCAAATCCGCCCCCAGCTTAAAAAAACGCGGGCCATGTTGTGAGCGTCCGTATCATCGATACACGCGGCCCCGTATCAGCTTACACAGTTAACAAATCCTGAACCACCACAGCCATTACGAAAGACTTGTGGACACGAACGACGAACGAAACTTAAGCAAGGATTAACCGTCATGTTTTTTGGTTTACCTTTCCCGCCCATTTCTGGTACCTTATACTTTAACCGAAACAGTGACATTTAAACGGTTATATAGGATATGATCGAACAAGTGAAAAAACAACCGATCAGTTACAGAGAACACACCAGAAATTGCAAAATCATCGCGTTTGGTAGGCCCAACTATATCACTGTTTAATATTCAACAGGGTTACCATAGTTATGGATACACTGTGATGGAACGAGGAAATATTCACTTTACTTACGAATTAGTTCATTGTAAATGTATTACATACCCTTGGTTCTGGTGGAGATCGGTCCTGTTGTTAGTTGCTGACTGGTATCAACTATGATATATTATATACGTGTACCTACAGAACGAGAATTCCAACCGGTCATACCTGAGTTATTACACCGTAACGTATTATTTTAACGCGTTCAATCTACTCGTGGGTGTAACGGTATCAATGAAATACCCAATTGTCAAAAACTAACCTTTTGTCAGGTGCACAAAGCTCCGGGACAAAAGCCTATTAGTAATAAGCGACCGTGAGGCTATCTTCCCTTTAAGAGAGGTAGAGGTTGAAATTAAGGGTGTGGGCTGGCGTTAGGAATCGTATTAGGACATTTATATTCCCAGATATTAATCCTGATAACAGTGTCAAAATTAAGCTGAAAATTGAATGTACGTCTCTCTATACTTGTTAGCGCCACACTGTATTTGCATTTAGTACGGCGCATTTTTTTACCTCAGTACTCGCCGAATAAAGCTATCTGTGGAGCCCTGAATGACTTAACGATCGAATTATTTTCAAAAGCACACAGATAAAACTTGCAACTTTGCACCCAGGACTTCTCTTGCTACATTGTATTTAGGCCTCATTAGGAATCATTACGTGGTCCCGTAAAGCAATTTTCACAATCGCCACGTACACCGTCGTCTCTTCAACTACTCAGCCACACTTGATATAGCGTTGTATCAAAGATTTAAAAACCTTCTTCGAAAAACGGTTGGAAGGGATTCCCCCATACGTATACCTTGCTACATAATAATGCTAAGAGAAGAATGTTTTGGAACTGCTATCAGGATAGGTCAGAGCTACGTTGTACAGACTTCTTTTAAAACCAAAACCGGGTCGACATGAAGGTAACCTGCCAAATAACAACTAAACATGACGATTTTGACGGTGTAGAAGTAACCATTTGTCCTTGACCGTACTTCATAGGTTCCGCAGAACAATGGGTGAACACATAGTCCCCCATATCGATTCAGTTGACTCTTTACGCAACATTAGTTTCACGCTTTTATTCCGTTATCAGTCTTTGGGGCCCCGGACTATGGCTCCCACCTGACTATATCTGCTTTCACACCGGTGATTTAGAAGTAATCATTGTCCGGCGTACTCCCATAGTCCGGCAACAATGGTGAACAATTAGGGCAATCGATTCAGTTGACCTCTTTAAGTAACATTAGTTTCACCCGTGCTTTATTTCCGTTATCGTCTTGGAGCCCCCCGGACTATGGCTTCCCGGCCGACTATATTCTGCTTTCAAGCACCGGCAAGCAGATGTTTTTCGTAAAGTGCATCAATTCTATTAGCAAGGGAAATTCCCATATGATTAGAACTGTTGGCCAACTCTTCGATCATTTTAAACTTCCACTGATGGGAAAAATTGGTCTTGAAACCGTTGAAAAGCTTTGGATTTAAATTTAAACATCAAAATGGCAGAAAGTTCCTGATCGAAAGAGCCGAAATTGTTTTACTGCGACATCAATATCTATGCAAAATTAAAAAGATCAGACAAACAAAAGAACCTTCACAAATCATATATCTCGAAGAAACGTGGATTAACACCAGTCACACCCTGAAAAAGCGTTGGATAGACAAAGATGGAAATGGTGAGTTCCCAACACCACTGGGGAAAGAACAGCGGTTAGTAATGCTGTATGCATGCTGGAAGTGTTGATGGACTTAGCTGGATTTGTTCCCGAAACTCAGCTTTGACGTTTCAGGGGATTATCATAACGAGATAAACGCTATAAACATTTCCAAGAATTGATGGAAACACAGCTATTTCCAAACATTAGACCCAAAGAGTCTATTATCATAATGGATAATGCAAGCTATCATAGCGTCAAAGCTGGATCTGAATCTCGATCTTTGGATCTTGATCTGGATTGGTTTAAACTCCAGCAAAACGGGGTCCCGCATCACACTAGAGTGAATGTGATGACCTACGGCCCAGCTATGAGTGAGTTGTGTGGTCCGAACATATTATTGAGCTTATATTTGAAGCTGTTGAGAAGGCTGTGTGGGAGGTTATTCCAATGTTGAACGGTCCAAACGAAAAAACTATTAGAAAATGTCATTGTCTTGGCTGAAGGTTTCTGGTAGGATAAATTATGTGTTCTTTTAAGTTGGCGAATAGGTTTGGTTAAGTGGTCTTGCCAGTTGATGTCAACTAGTCCATGGGTAATTTTTCATAGATTATCTGATGATCAGGCGTCTAGTTTCCAAACTTTGCCATTGTAATCATGGTAATGATGAAATCATGGATGATACACTTGACTCCCTTGAATAGTCGTTTAGGCACATTCTGGCGGCTGATCTTTGAACCATGTCTAGTTTATGCATTTCTCTCTTAGAATGAGGAAACCATGCAACGGTGCCATACTCCAAAGGACATCGCCGGATAAGGAATGAAGGACGCCCTCTATAGTTTTCATGAGAACGGATGAACTTGAAACGTTTTGCATAATAAAGCGATATGCACAAAGTTTACCTTTTGCTGGTTTTCAAAAAATCCCACTTTACATAAATTCCCCAAAAGTCGGGTTTATGTAAAGTTATAATACAGGCTTCAATGGGAAATTAAAATTTCCATATTTCAACCCTCCCCCCCCCCAAAGAACCACAATGCCGCGTTGCAAGGATGTGCGCTATATTATATAGCAACATATATGTGAGTGGCGTTCTGGTTCTTGGGGTGGAGAGACCTCATTTTTGCATTTTTGTTTTCTGGGGGGCCGGAACACTAAATGGAATTGCCAAAAACAACAACGAACTTTTTACATACAAACCATACCACATCACTATGTGGTAAGGCATGCTAATCTACCAAGGGCTCTGTTCAGTAGCCTTGGATGAGCACATGTTAACAACAGCTGACCATGCATGTCCTGGGTATCATAAATCATACTAAAATACGGGGATGTATTTGCTCAATACAATGGTGAATGAAAGCTATTGAACTGCGCCATGGGAATTGTAGTTTTATTAGCTCATAGTGTATAGTTAACTTGCTCATGATATAAATAGCGCGGTCATGGGCCATTGTGTTGTATTCTAAAGTCTGCTTGGTGTGAAGACGGTTATATAATCAAAATCTTAGCAGCATAAGCTAATAGGTATTTGGGTATTGTATAAAGGGCTGCCTCATGTAGCCTCTTCGTAGCTTATGAAGGACAAAAGGTCTATATAGGCGTCACTTAAAAGCTCCATGACAAAGGGCAGCTGTGCAACATCTTCCTGTTTCTTCATATGAATAATAAATGGTCATTGAAATGGAGGCATGCTCTAAGCTTTGCTTTTTCCAGAGAGCATGCCCCTGAAGTTTCTCAGACTTTTCTCATTTTGTCTTGATACAAGTGTATTTTGGGGATAAAAAAACACCTTGCGTACATGATCAAGTAGTTGTCAAACACCAACTCAAAATTGATGGTGAAATATACCTATTATGATTATAGAGGGCCTCCTTCTCTCCTTATCCGGCGATGTCCTTAATAGGTTGGACAAGTGATAAATAAAGCTTGGATTTGAAATTTCTTCTTATGATGCCAATGACCTTGCATGATTTAGTGACTGAGTCAATATGATTTGACCAGTTCAGATGGTTATTAAAAATAATACACAGGTAAGCATGATTAGATGTTCTTTCCAAGCTGTTGCCACATAGTTTATATGGTGTAATTTTAGGCGATTTCTTTTTGGTAAAATGCATTGTATGGCATTTGTCGGTGTACGGTGTTAAAACCCATCTGCCAGTCCTGCCCCATTTTGTTAAAGCATCAAGGTCACGTTGTAAGATGATGTGACCCTCATCGATATTTATCTCTCTGTAAACCAAAGCGTCATCTGCAAAAAGGCGGGTTTTGGTGCCGACAGAGACGCAATCCGGCAAATTGTTGATATATAGGTCTATGAGGAAACACAACGGCCCGATGACTGTGCCTTGGGGGACACTTGAGGTAACATCAGCAGTAGTTGACAGTTTACCATCAAGAACCACTCTTTGGCGTTTGGTAAGAAAATTTGATATCCATCTGTGAATATTACCCCTGAACTTATAATGGTGGAGCTTCTTCAGGAGACGAGTATGCAGAGCGCGGTCGAACGCCTTGGAGAAGTCCAGTAAAACAGCATCGACTTGCTTTTTACTTTCAAGGGATTTGGTACGGTCACAAGTTGTTAGGATTAATTGAGTGTCACAACCCCTCCTCTTCCCGAATCCATGTTGGGAGTCATTCATGATATTATATTGATTTAAATGAGACATAATATGACTGGTGAGGACATGCTCCAGACATTTGCAGCAGATTGACATAAGAGCAATTGGTCTGTAGTTGTTTGGTAGATTACAGCTACCTTTTTATGAATGGGAGATATGTGAGACAGTCGAACGGAGGTTCACCACTCTCTAAACTCTGGAAAAATGGCTGCAAGGATTGGAGACAATTCCGTAGAGCACTCCTTTAGCTGAGAAACTTCCGACATACAATTGCAAAATGTCAGAATGGTTGAGAAGCCGGAATATCGCATTGGGCTATTCCAGAAAAAACCCCCCCCCCCCCATAGAGGGCAAAAATTTTTGTTCACAAAATATCTGGAATTCCTGGCTATCCTTCCATGAATTATCTGGAATTTCAGACGCTACCTTCCGTAAATTACCAGGAATTCCAGGCACTACCTTCCATAAATTCCAGGAATTCCTAGACTACCAAAGTAAAAAAAACATGGAATTCCCAGAGGATTATGGTTAGGGTTATAGAGGGTGTTGAAAATATTGATTTTTTTCCGGAATTTTCCTCTGAAAATCGTAAAAACACTGGAATTCCGTCACCCTCTATACCTAAAATGGCTGGAATTCCCACACCGTTTTAGACATTAAATTCTGGAATCCCAGCTTTCAAAAGTGACAAAAAGTATGGAATTCCGGTGCCCTCTATAGGGGGGCATTTTTTTCTGGAATAGCCCATTTCCCGTCAGGTATACGAAAAAGAGCTCTGGCTATAAATATGGCCATGGAATTGTACGTTTGCCTCCCTACCACAGTACCCAGGGGCGGATCCAGGATTTCTCAATAGAGGGGCGCCAAATTTTCTATTTCAGATTTACTATTAGTGCAAGAAATTTAAATAAAATAATGGTTTGACCTCAAAATAATTGCAACAGAAACAAAGTGGTAGACGTTTCATATAGAGGTCCCACTGATGCAAATGAGATATTGCCATTCATTCCGTCAAGCGCTACTGCAAAACGTCATACAGCGCATGACGGAATCAATTGTAATACCTCATTTGCATCCATGGGACTTCTATATGAAACGTCTACCAACAATGTTGGTGGTGTTATACTTACAAATGATGAAAGAACATATAATATAATATCAAAGTCTAGAAGTATAAATAGCGAAGAACATGCATTTGCAGGGAGGCAAGGTTTGTACAGGCGGGATATAAAGTACAAGTATAATTGTATTGAAATCTACTTGCACTCATTTCTCCATTTCGTAATAGGCAGGGCTACAAGCGGCCCTATAATTCCTATATTTTTGACCCTCTCATTATCATGCATTTAACTGAAATACTTCAACTTCATTAATATATTTTTGGGCCAGATAATTTACTGGGTGTGTCAAATAATTAACTGGGTGGGCCATTTTGGGTCATTGGGCAGACTGAATTTACTGGGTGGGCCAAATAATTAAAGACACTATCAGTGATTTGCTAAATCAGCAAATCGAAAAAATCATCAAAAATCAGATTTTAGCATGTACGTAACAAGTACAGGTATCCTAACATACCCTGCATATGATAAGACCAGAAGCAACATAATAAGGGCAGAATCGGAGATTTTAGTCATTACTGTCCGAACGGACACTTACTACAACACGTAATTGAATGGAGAATCGTATCTTGGAAC
>JAMKCH010041414.1:0-13817 GCA_023653785.1 Ophioderma brevispina
GCGTAAAGTGCGTTAACTGGCAGGGACAGCGAACATAGCAACGGTCAAAGTACGCACCGAATCACTGCATAGCTGACGGCGCTTACAAGGGGTGTGCGTGCGAACTGTCCGAGAAATAAATGCTTACTAGCGGGAGGCCCGCGCTTCGCGCGGGCTCCCGCTAGGTGATTAAACGGGAGCGATCATTCAAAAAGAGGCGATCACTGAAACGGAAGCGATCACTAAACAGAAGTGATCACTGAAGAAGTGACACCATGATACACACTTCGGTGACACAGCTACGACCACATCGGTGAAACCACACGCATGTGAATTGTGACAGCTCCTCAACTCCCGTATAAATAACCATCATCCTGATAGTAAGGTCAAATTCAGCAATTTCGTGACCATGGAGAGCGAAGGAAGGTTTGAGGGTGGATTTTGGTACTTTAGGATATTTAGAAAAAAAATGAGCTCCTATACCCCTCCCAAAAGTGTGGGCTAACCAGTACCGCCGAGAGGGGGTCAAAGGGGGTAATTGACCCGGGCCCGGGGTCCTAGGGGGCCCGGGGTCCTAAGGGCCAGTAAAAAATAAAAGTTCAGCCCTTGCGGTGGTGACAAATGTCAGAATTGGAGAGAAAGAAAGTGAGATGGGGATGGAGAGAGAGGGAGAGAGAAAGAGAGAGAAAGAGATAGCATTGGCGGATACAGGGGCCCGTTTCCCCCTCCTGCGACAATGATACCTACTTACGTTGAGAAAATACTTTGTAACCCACGAAATTCCGGTTAATAAATTTAGTGCAGGGCCTCTCTTGGTTTGAGAAATTAAACAAAAAAAATTAAGATTTAAAATTTTGTTTTATAAAAAGGTTAGTCATGAATTATGAAGCGGACTAAATACCAATTTCAAATTGTTTCTATCAAATATACATGAGAAAATGTGTTTTCGAAAGTGAACATTGCAAGGGTTCCATGCTTCGTGCCTGCACCCACCCCGAGCCGCTTCATATATGAACTCTCCATGACAACTTTTTATATTATTATTTGAAACAAAACTAAAACCATCAGCTATATTTTACTTTTTAAAAACCGTTTATCACACCTCTATCATTAAAAGTGAAACACTTACAAATTTCTATTTGTTTTTATCAATTTTCATGAGAAAATGTGTTTTGAAAAGTGAACATTGCAAGGCTTCCGCGCTTCGCGCGGGAGGGGGACACACCCTCCCGCACCCACCCCCAGTGCCGTATCGGGCCTGCTCGCTCTGAGGGGACAAATTTCCCAGTCTTGGGAAATTTTCCCTCTTAGGGGGTCAAAAGGCCAATTTTTCCCGGTCAGAGGGCTAAAAAACCGGCTGATTTAGCATGATTTTTGCCAATTTTTTTCCCTCCAAAATGCGCAGGGGGGGCAACCGACCCCCCTGCCCCCCGCCTGTTACGCCACCCCCTGCGCCGTCACTATACACAAAATATGAATAATTCAAACAAAAACACCCATTTGCATCGATCAACTACATTATACAGCTCCCACACCTCTGCGCCGCGTCATGGCCGCTTCGCAACAACTGCAACTTCAAACTTCCCCTCCCTATAGGGTTCTGGAAAACGAAGTTGGTAAAAGGGGGCCCGTAACTCCAATGTTCCCCCGGGCCCGCAATTTCTCTCGGCGGCCCTGGGGCTAACTCCAGGGGACAGCAAAATCCAAAATGGCCGCTGGCGGCCATCTTGGAATTTGGAAAGTTACATAACTTCTGAACATATCAACTTGGAGACATGATTGAGGGGTCATTTCTGACTAATTTCATGATTAGAAATCCACTCCAGAGGTTATTTTGTCATTTTGTGGTCATCTTCCACTGAAAATTCAAGATGGCCGCCAGCTACCATATTAAATATGTTCATGTTTTGTATCTTTAGATCCAATCAACCTAGAAACACAATTGAAGTGTTGTTCTCGTGTAATTCCATGGCCAGAACTTTATTCCTGGATTTCTTTTCCAATCAAAGTTCATCTTTGATATGAAAAATCCAAGATGGCCGCCAACGGCGGAATGGCCATATGACATGGTTTCAGAATTGACTAGGTTTTAGTGCCAAAGTGTGAAAAAATTCATTTCAGAACAAAAATAACCATGTTTAATTTTTAAGATGTCCTATCTGGGGTAAAAATGTTCGTAGATTATGAATTTTTAATCGACAACTCTGTATCATACACCATTTTGCTACAAAATATTGATTTGTGGCCGATTTTGTCCGAAAATCGCACTTTTCGGGTGACAACAATTTTCACCTACCAACTTTGAATACTTACAGAGTATACAATATACATATATATGACCATCTATAATGTTAATATATCAGTTAAAGGTAATAACTTATGGATTCAAGTATTTGTTTTGTCAATCATTTCATAATTTGCACACCAGAACCATTCAAATTTGACATGTCCTGTGACAAACGACATTCAAAATTTAGCTTTAGTTTTCGAACAAAAATTTCTTGCACAATCACATCTCTGGAAAGGAAGGAAATACAGTGGACGATTACCATGTAAGTTATGCAGAATTTAATAAGCTTTAAATTGAAACCTTCTGCTTCAATTCAAGTATAGGAATAATTCTAAAATACAAAAATGTTCCCCTCCCCCTTGAATTTTTTCCAGTGCGTGAAAGAAATATGTTATTCAATAAAATTAGAATTACGAGAAAACTAAAGGAGTCTATAGGCTTCAAAATTAATTGATTATGCCCAAAGAAATCCCTACATAGTTATGGTATTAACGTATTAACTTTTTTCACCCTGTCTAAAATTTATAATTTTTTTTTATCAATTTGCAGCATCCAAATTTTACCTACAATTTCATCATTTCGAGAACCGCGGAAAAACGAAAAAGGGTTAACATCGTGGAAAGTTAATCGATATGCCCAACACCCATTCCACACATATAGATTAATTTTGGTACACTGCATAATATTTGAGAAATTTTTTATTTAAAAAGTTGTAGTTTTTTGATTTTATCAGCAAAATACCATAGGTTTCTCTTGGACTCGGCATGCGCAATACACCAAAATGCGATATTTCGGAACGCATCCAACATTTTACATTTGACTTCAGATTTGGATTTACACAAAATTTTACCTAGAAAACATGTTTCGTTTCAATGTTAAAGCACGCTTCACATTTTATATTTTTTGGCAGTAAAACCTAGTTCGAATCTGAAACCATGTCTATGGAAAAAAATCAAAATCCATAGCTTTGAAACGAAATAACATGAAAATATGAGTTCGGGGTCATTTTTTAACTATTTTTATGGGAAGAACCACCAATGAGGTTTTTTGTTTTCATTTTGTAAGGTCAATCTTCATTCTAAACTCAACGATGGGCTGCCAATGTAAAGTATTTACTGTTGGTAGCCATCCTAAATTTTAATGACACATCTATATTTTCTGGTTGGAGCTTTCTTGGGGTGACAGTTGTAGATTTCTTATAATGGTTCAGGTGCTATACACAACTGGCACTGGTACAGTTTTTGTCATCACTGCGCAACTGCTGGCCTGGCTCATGATATACGACAATGACAACTAGGGGAGGTGTTTGCCAGACTTCTGGGTCATGCTCGCTGCACTTCCTGCAGATCAAACACTAGCCAATCCTTTCTGCTAGACTGATGACAGCTGCCATCGCTTTACCCTCCATTTCTCCGGCTTGTACTTTAAGGATTCCCCGTTCCTTTTGGGGTGGGACCATCCAGAAATCCGACGTGAGATTTTCTTGATACGGTCAGGAGCGAAGCCGTCTTGAGTAGCCTCTGTTTTTGCATGAACTCTGCTACCTTGGTTCTCCATCCTGTGAGTAGCTCATTAGGATGCATGGAGACCAGACTGGAGGGTGCGAAGTGTACGTTGGAAGGGAGAGATTGAAGGGATCGCATCCAAATTCATCAAGCAATCTTGTAAGGCTTGAACAGGCCCCCTCATCGGTACGTACTCGAGCTGGCTTACACTCTGTATGTTTCTGCCGTTTCTGCATTTTCGGTTTGGCGTGTGCATGCCGATAAGATTTGCTCTGATGCGTCCCCGAGGTGGTTTGCATTTCTTGTGTTCACCAGCAGCTGCTGCTCGTTCTTCAGATCGAGTTGCCAGAGTGCATAGTGCATTAAATCCACAGATCTAGTGCGAGGTTGGAGAATGGCTTACCAGTCATAGATTGAGCAAAGTTATTCTCTGAAGTTCGTTTGATCGGCAGGAAGTGCAGCGAGCATGACCCCAGAAGTCTGGCAAACCACCCTCCCAATTTGTCATGTCGTATATCATGAGCCAGGGCCAGCATTGGCGCATTTGTGACAAAAACTCGTCCAGTTGCAGTGTGGTAGCATGAAACATTCACAAGTAATCTACCATTGTCCAAGAAGCCAACCAGGAAAATCTATGTTTCATTAAAATTTAGGTGTGATACCAACAGTAAATACTTTATATCTGGCAGTTATCTTGGATTATATTTTAGAATGAAGATGACCCAAAATGAAACAAAAACCGTCTTCGGTGTGTTCTTCCCCATAAAAAGTAGTTAAAAACTGACCCCGCACTCATATTTTTATGTTATCTTCAAAAGCTATGGATTTTTTTTCGGGGTTTTTTTTTCTATATGGCCATTCCGTCGTTGGTGGCAATCTTGCGATTTTTATATCAAAGATGAAACTTTGTGGGAAAAAAATCCAGGAATAAAGTTCTGGCATCGGAATTAACCGAGAACAACACTTCAATGGGTTTGCTAGGTTGATTGGGTCTAAAGATACAAAACATGAACATATTTAATAGGGACTGGCGGCCATCTTGGAATTTTCAGTGGAAGATGACCTCAAAATGACAAAATAACTCTGGAGTGGATTCCTAATAATGAAAATTAGTCAGAAATGACCCCTCAATCATGGTCATCCAGGTTGATATGTTGAGAAGTTAAGTAACTTTCCAAATTCCAAGATGGACGCCAGCGGCCATTTGGATTTGTGCTGTCACCCTGGAGTTGGCCCACACTTTTGGGAGGGGTATAGGAGCTCTTTGTTAATTATCCCCTCAAAGTACCAAAATCCACCATCAACCTTCCTTCGCTCTCCCATGGTCACGAAATTGCTGAATTTGACCTTACTATGAAGTTTAGGACGCACGAGACCACAACATTCTGCCTCCTTAACACTTTTAGTAACTCGGTTTCTCGTAGTTTTCGTTATATAGCGTGTATGCTCGTTTAGTTTCCATTTTCTAACCAAGGAAACGTTTTAATCCGTTTTAAAACTTTTCGTATATAGGGTTGTAATACGTTTCTTTTGAAAAACTACCCGGTGTCCTAACCCGTAGTGTCTGTCATACAGGAACCAATGCGCAATAAAATGACTTGTTATGACAATTTTTAAAATGCATTTTTTTAGGGTAAAATGCTGGCCAAAGGCAGTATACAGTTGCCAGTTATTTTACCGAAATTTTAACAGTTTTTACAGTAATTTTAAGATATTTTGCCGTAAACACTTATTTGTTGTTTTGTTTACGTTTAACCGTAATAAAACAATTACGGTCAGTAGTAAATTTTGCATGGAAATAAACCGTAATTATTTTTAAAGGTTTCACCGTAAAAATATCGTGGGAATCTGTATGATTGGTGGGCGAGGGCGATTGTCTTCTTTGGCTATCCCCGCAGCTTCTTCCCTCTACTCCTTCCCTCGCTTTCAAACTCTCTGTTTTACGTTGTTTTACTGTCCTGTCTCTCTGGAGTTTCAAAATCTCCCCTCTACAAATGACATTTTTATTCCATCTCTACTCTCTCTCTCTCTCTCACACACACACCACCCACTCTCTCTCTCTCTTTAATACCCTCAATATTTTCCCCTCAAAATATTTTTCTCTCTCTTCGTCGCCGAAAGACCCTTACCAATTAGATACGGTATTCACCCATGTCTCTGGCTCGTCCTTGCTTTTATTTTTCTTCTTTTGCCCGGTTTTATTTTGTTATTGTACTTCTATTTCTTGTTTTTGGTCTTTTTCTCTCATCTGGCTTTCCTCTTATCGTTCTCTTACTATTCTTTGTCTATTATTATTCTCTCTCACCCCCCTCCCCCTCTTCAACTCTCTTCTCCTCTTTAATTCCCCTCTCTTTTAAGTTACTCTTTTGTTTACTTTGAAATTCCCTTGCGTTACTTTGATATTCTCCTTTTCTGTTTAATTTGAAATTCCCCTTTTCTGTTTACTTTGAAATTATCCTTTTCTGTTTAATTGAAATTCCACTTTTCTGTTTAATTGAAATTACCCTTTTCTGTTTACTTTGAAATTCCCCTTTTCGTTTCCTTTGAAATCCCCTTTTCTGTTTACTTTGAAATTCTCCTATTTCTGTTAATTGAAAATTACCTTTTCTGTTTAATTTGAAATTCCCCTTTTCTGTTGACTTTGAAATTCCCCTTTTTGTTTACTTGAAACTTCCCCTTTTCTTGTTTCCTTTGAAATTCCCCTTTTCTGTTTCCTTTGAAATTCCCCTTTTCTGTTTACTTTGAAATTACCTTTTCTGTTTAATTTGAAATTCCCCTCTTTGCTTTTTTAACGTTTGAAATTCCACTTTTCTGTTGACTTTGAAATTTACCTTTTCGGTTAGTTTGAAATTCCCCTTTTCTGTTTACTTTGAATCCCCTTTTCTGTTCCCTTGAAATTCCCCTTTTCTGTTTGACTTGAAATTCTCCCTTTCTGTTTAATTTGTGAAATTCCCTTTTCTGTTACTTTGAAATTTCCCTTTCTGTTTACTTGAAATTCCCCTTTTCTGTTATTTGAAATTCCACTTTTCTTGTCCTTGTGAAATCCCCCCTTTTCTGTTTACTTTGTAATTCTCCTTTTCTGTTTAATTTGAAATTCCCCTTTTCTGTTCCTTTGAAATTTCCCTTTCTGTTTACTTTGAATTCTCCCTTCTGTTTAATTTGAATTCTCCTTTTTGTTATTTGAAGTCCCTTTCCTGTTACTTTGAAATTCCCCTTTTCTGTTTAATTTGAAATTCCCCTTTTCGGTTTCCTTTGAAATTCCCCTTTTCTGTTTTTACTTTGGAAATTCTCCCTTTCGTTAATGTGAAATTCTCCTTTATGGGTTTTTTTAATTTGAAATTCCCCTTTCTTTTTCGGTTTAATTTGAATTCCCCTTTTCTGTTTTAACTTTGAAATTCCCCTTTTCTGTTGACTTGAAATTCCCCTTTTCTGTTTAACTTTGAAATTCCCCTTTTCTGTTTACTTTGAATTCCCCTTTTCTGTTTACTTTGAAATCCCTTTTTCGGGTTTTTTGTTTTTTTCCTTGAAAATTCCCCCTTTTCTTTATGTTTACTTTGAAATTCGTCTTTTATGTTAATGTGAAATTCCAATTAGGTTACATGGTGAAAATTCCCCTTTCGTTACTTTGAAATTTCCCTTCTCTGTTTACTTTGAAATTCCCCTTTCTGTTTATTTGAAATTTCCCTTTTATGTTTACTTTGAAATTCCCCTTTTCGGTACTTTGAATTCCCTTTTTGTTTCCATGTGAAATTCCCCTTTTCTGTTTACTTTGAAATTCTCTTTTCTGTTTAATTTGAAATTCCCCTTTTCGGGTTTACTTGAAATTCCCCTTTTTGTTATTTGAAATCCTGTTTTCTGTTTGACTTTGAATTCCCCTTTCCTGTTACTTTGAAATTCCCCCTTTTCCTTTTACTTGCAAATTCCCTTTTATGTTTACTTTGAAATTTTCCCCTTTTCGGTTTGTACTCTTGTTTTGCTTTTAGTCTGTTTTCTGGCTTTCTTCCTTAGTTCTAATCCTCAAAAATTACGGCTTCTTTCTATTCGTCTCCTCCCTCGACAATCTCTCCTATCCCCTCCACCAAATTTCATTTCTGTCTCATTCTGTTTCTCTCTCCATTCCGTCTCTCTCTCGACCATCTATCTTCTTCTCTTCAGCCGCCTCTTTATCTCTCTTCTATCTCTCTTTTGTTTGACAATCTCTCCCCCGCCTTACAAATTAGGCTTTCTTTTAGTTCCTTCTCTGATTTTAGATGGACTATGAATCCGGCGGACAATAACAACTACACCGGTTTGTTTTGTACATTTCCCCCTCTATCTCTGGCTCGTACGGACGATCACGCGACCATATGCGTGCGCCGTGCCATCACGACGATGCGTTCACACCGCGGCTCGCGGTCCTGTGCGATCACCATAGAGTGATAACATACCGGTCGTTGGCAAATCAGCGAATGTTTAAATAAATTACCCACGCGCTGTGAAAGCAAAGTTATGACTTGGGCGAGGACTGGGATGCTACGCTGGGCAAAGGAGGAAACGTAATAAAATTCCCAATCCGATGGCGCCCCATGTTAATAAGGCCCTTTTCGCCATTACAAATGCGCATGTGCGAACTCGAACTAGCAACCTGAAAGTGGAGATAAACAAAGCCCATCGAGCTCTTTGTTGTTAATGACCGTGCGTGCAAATCATACCACGAAATGAA
Source organism: Ophioderma brevispina (assembly GCA_023653785.1). NCBI lineage: Eukaryota > Metazoa > Echinodermata > Ophiuroidea > Amphilepidida > Ophiodermatidae > Ophioderma > Ophioderma brevispina. Next base: position 8,477 of record JAMKCH010041414.1, read on the forward strand.
GCTTTAAATCGCACATTATCGAACATTTAAAAAGTTACCGATATTTTAATATGTATTTGTAACAATTGGGAATGTCTTGTTAGGCCACCCGTGACGTTATTGACCCCCTAACTCACTGAAAAAAGAAACTGCTACGCATATACGTATGGATGTCGCCAGGCGGTGCAGGTATCGTCCTCTTACTGATGGCGCACTACTAGCACTGACCAATTCGCCTGATTAGCCAGGTGGTGCAGGAAGCCCATTTCCCGGGCCTATTTCCGGCAAATTTGACGACAAGTCGCATTCACATACCTACAATACGGAATAAACCGCATCATATAGTAGTATTGGGCTTTATTCCGTAATAAATGACGGGGGGTTAAAAGTTAATGGCTAAATTGGTTATACCATAGGTCTCTCTTTTTCTTATTCGATTTTTTGTCAATTTCCTATTTTAGGGTCGTTTTTAATGGCGAATGCTACGGAATAAAGCGCATACTCCACTAAATTGCACTTTATTCCGTCAAAATACTACTAAAACTAGTTCCTAAAATTTAAAATTGCCACTCCCGATCTTACCCTACTCGGTCCGACTTATTTATTTCTTCACGGCCCGTGAAATGGTGGTATGAATATTTTTATGTCTAGATTTTATACCACCCGCTCACTCCTTCCTTCTTTCTTAACCTTCTTACCCCCCCCCCCCCCAAAAAAAAAAAAAAAAAAAAAAAAAAAAAAAAAAAAAAAAAAAAAAAAAAAAAAAAAAAAAAAAAAAAAAAAAAAAAAAAAAAAAAAAAAAAAAAAAAAAAGTTATACCCCCGTTCCATAGACAATCACTGTACTAAAGTATAGCAACGGGGGCTATAACAGGAGTATATAATATAGGGCCGCTTAGCGTCAAGCTTATATTATACTCCTGTTATACCCCCGTTCCATAGACAATCGCTGTATAAAAGTATAACAACGGGGGGTATAACAGGAGTATGTAATATAGGGCCGCTTAGCGTCAAGCTTTATATTATACTCCTGTTATACCCCCGTTCCATAGACAATCGCTGTATAAAAGTATAACAACGGGGGGGGTATAACAGGAGTATGTAATATAGGGCCGCTTAGCGTCAAGCTTATATTATACTCCTGTTATACCCCCGTTCCATAGACAATCGCTGTATAAAAGTATAACAACGGGGGGGGTATAACAGGAGTATGTAATATAGGGCCGCTTAGCGTCAAGCTTTATATTATACTCCTGTTATACCCCCGTTCCATAGACAATCGCTGTATAAAAGTATAGCAACGGGGGGTATAACAGGAGTATGTAATATAGTATCGACAATAAGTTTTAATTAATACCCGTCCGGAGGACGAGAAAAGGGTATTTCTTTTGGGGGTAATTTATAAAAGCAGAAGAGGGGTTTAGTAGTTTTGGGGTGTAAGAAAGAAGGTTAAAGAAGGAAGGAAGGAGTGAGCGGGTGGTATAAAATCGAGACATAAAAATGTTATACCACCCGTTTCATGGACCATTGCAAAATGAAGAAGTGGGCAGGTGGGGTAAGATCGGGAGTGAAAGTATAGGCCTAAATCTACTAGTAAGAAAAAATGCAACTTTCCAATATTTAGGGGGTTTATTATTCTTTACGGAATAAAGCGCATACTCCATTAAACCGCTTTATTCCGTCAAAATACGCGCTCCAATTAAATAAGGTGTATAGGCCTATAGCAATCGTACTTTAACGCGTGCTTTATTCTTTTTAACAGCTTAGTTTTAACCGAGAAAGTGCTAATGATATTGGCCTATCTATTTTTCAGTAAGCTATGGGGTCAAATTGTGACGTCCTATTTTACGGGGCTTCAAACAAGATATTGCCTAACAAGGTATACATTTATGTATTGAAAGTAGAGATGATTTGAGTTGGCAAACTTCGATTTTCAGGCTTAAACACGGGCAATCAACACGGAAGTTAGGGTGACGAATTTAGCAGCATTGGCGCTGTTACACTAAGTTCATATTCCAGATCGTGATTTTTACACCTTGTTTTTGACTTCCAAACTTAAATATTTTTTATTTTCCTTGCTAAAAATAAATTGACACTAACCTATTGTTGTGAGTTTGTAAAATCTTACCATTTATATTCTCTAGCTGTATACTGCCTTGGGATGAGGTCAACTCACTGCCACACTAACTTGCAATCATGATACAGGTATTAAACACAGTAATGTATTAGAGGACAACTTGAGAATAGGCATTTCCATTTTCCCCCGTTTTGCCTTTTAGGGATTGTTTTCACATGCCACCTTCCTACAGTCAGCATGGGGAAGCATTGTGCAGTTGTGGTTGCAGCAATGGAGCATTTCGCATGATAAATGGCAATCGGAGAAAACTGTGAAAAACAGGCCCCTCGGAATGGCCTTGGATGCTGCGATTGCCCCAAACCGTTTGAGCTAGTAGATGAAAAAGTCAGTTTCTTGGGACTCGGTTTGATTTCTGTACTTTTTACCCCCCAACTTTTTCTGTTTGGTTTCGTACTTTTGACCTCACATACACCCACAGCAATCAACCTACATCCCCTACCACCCACAAACACAACCAGCAACCCTCCTCATCCTATATCAATCACATACAACCCACAGCCAAATCCACTTACAACCACCTCCAAAATCCATCCAAGACAATCCTATGCAAATCCATCAAATTTAATCAAACCGCGTGCATTTGGCATTCTTATCAAATTGTGATTTATAAAAATAAAATTTATATATAAATAAAAAAAGGATTGAAACTAAGCTGGAATTTGCAAGTTTTAAAAAATAATTCAACGAGAAACCATCTTATGACTTTTCCAATCATTTCCGCAAAATCCTAGATGTAGATTGGAAAGGATAAAAAAATTTTGTTGAAGCTTGCAAAAATAATGAATCTTCACCGTACTAAAATGGCTATTTGATCGAGAACAAACTTGAAGAAGGAATATCTCAAGCTGCCTTTATGGGTCATGAAAATATCAGTGGGACTTTGCAAAGAATGGGGAGCCACAGATTTTGATTGGTCTATGATAGAGCTGCTAGAGGTGGACATGAAATATCAGTGAGAATTTGCAAAGAAGGGGGAGCAACAGATTTTGATCCTGCGATGGCTAATGCGCCATTATAGGTCATGAAAATATAGCGAGACTTTGCAAAGAATGTGGGAGACGCAGATTTTGAATGGCCTATGATAGAGGCTACCATTATGGTCATGAAAATATAGTAGACCTATGCAAAGAATGGGGTGCCACCGATTTTGAAGAAAGCTCCATGGACAGAAAGCTGATGAAAATGACATGAAAAATAGTGGACTATGCAAAGAATGGGGTGCTACAGATCTGGCAGTCTGCATGGCTGCTGCTGCCTGAAAATGGTCATGAACATATGTCAGACCTTGCAAAGAATGGGGAGCAAAAGATTTTTTTAGGACTATAGCAGGGGCTGCTAAAAATGGACATGAAAATATCGTCAGATATGTGCTGAATGGAGACATGAAAAAATCGTCGACTTATGGAAGAATGGAAGAGAACTTAGGAATTTAAAAAAAAAAAAAAAAATCCCCGACTGAATAAAATTTCAGGCCGGGGATTTTTGTTTTCCCAATAAAAAATTGTTTTTTTGTTTTGTTTTATGAAAAGAATATATAATTTGAGTCAAAAGAGAAATGATCATCTTTTGTTTTCTACAATGAAAAATGGATTAGGCTTACTTTTAAAAATATCCAAATAGCTTTGGCAGTGCATGTATATCCAAATAAAAGGTGGAGTAGGGGTTTGTAGACAACTTGGGAGTTCCAGTTGCACCGAGTCAAAAATACAGCAAAGATTATCTGAAAAGACCAAAAATATCGTATTAAAGCTAGCAAAAAATTACAACAAAAAAAATACGACAAAAAAAAAATCTAGGAATCCAAAATAACTAATTCGTGGATTTTTTTTTTAAAATATTTTGATTTTTTTTTATTTAAGAAAATCAAAATCTTTTATAAATAAAAGAGATGCCGCGATTTCGAGTAATTAATCTCGAAACTTATCCCTAAGGGATTTGAAAGAGTATGGCCAAAAAGAAAGGCTAATAGGCGACTCTCGCATGAAAAAAGCGACCTTGATCATATCTGAAAAAAGACACCTGATTATCACGCGGGGGGGAGGAAAAAAGAGAGAAAGCACAAAGACAACTGCGGAAGAACAGAAAGAACAAGAGGAGATTATAATCGAAGTGATCTGAAAGAGAAGGCAAGAAATGCTGGTATTCGGGGATACTATAGGATGAAAAAAGACGATTTAAAAACCTTATTTGAGTGAAAATTATCTTTTACCTTTACAATCTGACATTCTTAATGAGCTCCAAAATTATAATGTTGCGGAATCTCCTCGAGAAGAAAGACATCCTTTTAAAAATGCGAAAAGAATTATCAGTCTATCAAAAAATTTACTATGCCAGTACATAATAGATGGAAAACCTGGATATGATCCTGAAGTTTTGTCTACTGTGAAAAACAGTGTAATTAGTCTTTTGAGAAAACAATCGACAGATAAAGTTTTTGTTTTTTTTTTTTTTTTTTTTTTTTGTCCGTTATTCGTGCATGATGGAAAAAACAGATTTACAAACGGGAGAAGCAGTGGTGATAAGAGCTCCATTTGGAGCTGGCATAGGAAAAGTAACCTTGCCGACGGAATCTAGATGATTTATATGAAAAATTGGTCGAAAAACATTTTAGAAAACATTTCCACTTTTCAAAATAGTGGGAGTGGATGGGTTTTTAAATATATTGTATCTTTAAAAATCACACTGAAAAAATATCAGCCTATGGGAGGATCATAATATCTCCCATTCCGAAATTCTTAGCGACAGAAAGCATTAAAAATTCTTAAAAAATTGATGAATCAACAATGCTTTACGTGGGCAGTCACTAGAGCTGTATATCCAAAAGAATCGCATCCAGAAAGAATAGATAAAAAAAAAAAAAATAAAAAAATAAACTGCAAGCAAATGCTGTAAATCTTAATTGGGAGGGAATTGTATTTCCTAACTCCTCTAAAAAGATATTGACAAATTGACAAAAAATAATCCGTCAATTCTGTCAACCGTGCGGGATTGCTGTAAAAAAAGGGTGTGGGTCTCTCAGAAGTTCTCATCGAAATAGAGAACATGAAATTGACATTCTTTTGTTTTCGGGAAACATGATGATGAGTGGAAGTGCAGCATTATTGCGTGGTCAAAAATTTGAGTAGATTACTTAGCAATCAAAAATTCAAAAAGCAAGCAAAAAGATACGATTGTTCGCAACCTGCGTCTTCTTTCACTTCTAAAGAAGATTAGCAATACACGAGAT
>JAMKCH010041415.1:0-12094 GCA_023653785.1 Ophioderma brevispina
TCAAAGAATGGAACCAGTAGCAACCTGGAACCACATAAGAAATGGAATTGAGAACCACCAAAGAAATAGACTGACAGCCATAAGGAACCCAAAAGAATGGAACCTCAGATACCAGAACCACCCCCATAATAATGGAACATCTTGGTTGATATTCCGACCTGCTTTTAATGATTCTTTGGTCTCTTGGCCATTTCAAATGTGCCCTTTCATGTAATTTTGTTTTGATATTTTTTTCATGTGCAGTGCAGTAGTGGCATGTGATAAGCTACATTTTTGATATGGGGACCAGTGTGGCATGGTGAACCGTCAGAAAATGGTGGGGTCCAGGCTGCCTTAGGGTCTCCTGGGGGGTTCAGGGGCAAAGCCCCTTTGGGGGTGGAGGGGGTGAAAGCCCCAAAATCTTGGGTTTTTTGCTTTAAATTAGGTCTGAGGGCGAATTCTTGCACGATTTTGGAAAAATGTATTTGTTGCACGCTTACCATTGAACTTCAAACCTATACTTTGCCGGCAACCTGGGCCTGCAGCACCAGACCTGAATCTTCAAGTGGGGCCCCTGCCCAACTGCCCCTCTGGTTACACCATTGATCATGTGTGATAAATACTTACTATGTATGCATTATGTCCTTTTGAATGTGTAATTGCTTTAACTTGTTATTATTCTGTATATTTAGATTTTTATCGGGTTACCCGTAAGGGTAGCTGGTTACCCCGTTAGAACTAAAAGAAGATCTCAGTGACCTACAAGGGCGTCGGCTTTCGGAGAGCTAATGGCGGCCATCCCTCACAGTGACCGTCAGAAGGGTCATCCGGTCAATCAGGGGCGTAACCAGCTCTGGGACCGGGGGTGGGGCAAGACCCAAAAAGTTTCCCGATTTTTCCGGCGCCATATTTTTTCCCAGTTCGAAATTCTGAATATTGGCGTGGGGTGGGAGTGGGGATGACCCACGGGGCCGCCCTGGGCACGCCCGCACAGACCATTAATTTCCTTCTCCTTATTTCCTTCTTTTTCATCTCTGTCCACAGAATCACTGTTGTGGACTATGTCCAAAAAGGACCTTTGACGAGTACACAGGTACATCATGACATTCTTTGCGTGCTTTTGATACCTTTGGTAAACTTTCAAATATCAAGAAAAATGACACACTATTTCATTATTCTGAAAATCACTAACAAATGGTGAATCTTACCCCAAAGGCTATGAAGCATATTTCAATACATGTTCGATTTGTTCAAATTTTTTATCTCTTCGCGTAGTCTAGAATGCACATATGTAGGCAATCCTGTGCATATACATCAGGTTGTACTCGCATTTCTCATCGATCCTTTATAATCTGATGGGGCTAACTTTGTGAAATCAATATTTGAACCATTGCACACATTCAACCACCATCTGTCTTTCCCTTTGCAATCTCAATCTTTTCCTCACCTTTCCCTCACTTTTCTTTAGTCCCCTTTCTGATTGTGGGCTGCTTATCCTTTCCCACCTTCCTGCTTTACCGGTAGCTTAAAGCTTATTTCCTGGCCATACCCATGGGGGATTGGACAATGCATCCCCTTCCCCTGTTACGCTACTGTTATTGACTATTGTTAAGAAATATTATCAACAACAGTCGGTACGGATAGGCAATGGTTACTTTAAAAAAAATGTTGTTAAGCATTTGGATAGCTTTAGAGGACATTAACTCAATGGTTTTGCTGTTGTGGACGTGAAGAATTGTACAACCGTGGTCAATATGGTTTTTGGTGGGTTTTCGTTAATTTACCATATCTACAATATGCGAAAGGTAGACTTACAATTTTTTTGCCAATGACAGTGGGTATAATGAGCTATTGCTTTCATGTATAAAACAATTTCTAAACTTGCTAAATATTTTTAATAAATTTTTCTGAAATAGAGTGTAAATATTTTTTACTCGCCCTGTATCTTCCTTTCCTTTTCCTGGTATAGACTATATGGGGCATGTCCTTCTATGTTGTTGTCTTGTTGTCCCCATTGGGGGCTAGGGGGAAACCAAGTATAAATTCAAATTAAATTATTAAAATCATATAATTGTCTATTCCTGCAAATAAAATTGGCACATTTTCTTAAAAATGAATAAAATGTCACTTCAGTTTCAATTTCCCAATTTCTGTCACCAATGGATACACTAGACTTCAGCAAACAATGGAGCTAAAGATATTTAATTACCGGCCCGGTATGCGGTGAAGAAAAACACTTCAGATTCCTTTTCATCTGGGAGTGCAGCACCATTGTTATATATTGTCTCGCAGTTGAAAAGATATCGGGTGTTATCACCTCTCCAATTAGACTGAGTATTTTTGTCATGACATAAGCACAAAATACTTATCCTCTTCCACAAAAAAATAAATCTTGAACTTCTTTTGTGTGTATTCAACTTTGACTGTATATTTCATCATTTATTCAAAAAAGAAGAAAGATGAACGTGAACATCATGACAAAATGTTGCTGGGCAAGCTTTGACCTAACAACTTTGTGCAAAACCAAAATCCGTAACTTATTAATCTACCGTTTTTTCAGAAGAAAAACTTAGTGTCAACCACCTCTATTATAATGTAAGCTGGTTAGTTATTGTGAAAGAGGATGGGTATTCTGTTACTCAACACAAATCATGGAGGTGATAACACCTGGATGTAACAATGGCTCTGCATAACAGACCCATTGTAATATCTTTAGTTAATGGTTTGCTGAAGTATATACATATCCATTGGTCAATGATATTGAGAAAAAGAAATTGAGGTGACATTTTATAAATAATCCATTTTTATGCATGGGAACAGGCAGTTATATGATTTGGATCAGATGAAATTACACTTGGTTTTGCCTAGCCCCCTGATGTAGACTACAGAATTTGTTATACAGTTGGTTATTTGGTCTACACCCCATAGTCTAGTAGGTCAAGCTGATTTAACTAAGAATGGTCTGGGGCAGTGTACCCCCTGTTATGCTACTGCCGGTCAATTATACAGGGTGACCCAATAAAAACTTCACCCAAAATGAGCAATTTTTTTTAATTTGATATCTGTGGATTTTATTTTATCATAAAGAATGGGTAATTGAGCATCTTTCCTGAAAAAAATTGTTCATTTTTGGTTGAGTGGTTCTCAAGATATGGTCCACTGAACAATAAGTCAAGATATGGTCCACTGAACAATAAGCCAGCAAAACAGACTTCATTTTTCATAGGCATGAAATCCCCAATGCCCAAATCAAGCAGATTGTGTCCTAACCCCCTGCCCTGACACAAGACAGAAAACTGGTATTGCATGTGGTACTTTTTGACCACCACCCATGCTCCAGGAGCAGGTCTCCCTCACTAACCTCTAAGGGCAGCTATTATATATTTAAATTTCTTATCTTTTTTGGACTTAGAATTTTCACTCTAACCTAAAAAATAATGAAAATTTTATATATTTTAAAAAGAGGCAGTAGCGAAATTTGAACCTGAGACCACTGTATCATGAGGCCAGCTACCTAACCACAAGACCAGCAAGGATTGGTGTACCAGCTAGATTTGCAATTCTAATCCTTGATAGCATTTACGGAATAAATCGCTACTGCTATTGTGGTCGGCACTCATAATGAATAGCTCCGCTTTGGAGCGGTTGCCACAATCTTTGCTCCAGGAGCCGAGCATGAGTGGTGGTCAAATCTCACACTTGCAACTGGTATTTAGCACAACTGCAGACTTGTCCATGGGTATTTCATAATGGAATGATAAGTACACAAAAATTGTTTTGAAAAAACATGCTTTTCAAATCTGAAATCATAGCATGCAGTTTTCATTGGGTCACCCTGTTTTTTGCTCCAATAAATTCTCACACAGCAGAATTGCTGTAAAATGTGAGGTGATCATCTACTAGCTACTACTATTAAAAATTCTGGGTTTTGTCCCCGCTAAACGGGGGTAGCCAGATTCACCTCGTACTCAGCAATACTGCTGTGTGAAGATTTATTGGAGCAAAAGATAATAGATCAGATGCCCTTCCTGATGCCAATCCACAGTTTTGGCAGTGGGCCTAGCCTTTGGGCAACCACGCCCACCATGCAAGGCAGCATGTGCTGGATGGCTGCCATTAGTTCTCTAGAGCTGACCACTATGGATGCCCAATCTTCTTTTCCTTCTACCAGGGTAACCATACCCCACTTATTCCAATTTTTAGAAATACATGGGGTGACGGTTTGACCGCCGACAACTCGACCCTTGGACAGGTAGTACTGGTTACCAGCTGCGGCATAACCAGATCTTTGCAAATGGGGGGGGATGCAGAAGGGGTGCTAAGGCATTTTCTGAGGGGTTGAATTTGGGTCCTCCACAGACGCTGTACAAACGGTCAGTTCATTTGTGGGCTGGAAGGCAATGTTTCTGAGCGGGGGAACTCGCCCCTGGCCCCCCCCCCACTGGTTACACCACTGGTTACCAGGATATCACTAGCAGGCCCTCAAAGAAAACCTGACCAATCAGGTCATTGTCCAAGGTAATACATTAAAAATTACATTAAAAAAAAAAATCTGTCAGAAAAAAATAATAATTGAGTACCTCTCCTCGCTTGTAATTTATTGCATATTAAATTGATGATTTTTTTAAATTAGAAAAATTAAAAACAGATTTTGTTTTCTTTTTGTATTCAGAGAATTTCTGAAGGTGTCTTTTATGTTGTTCCAGTATGTCACAGACAGTTTTTTTTTTTTTTTTTTTGGGTTTGATCGCATATATATGCTAATTTTGTTAAATGCAAAGCTTCCTTCTCTAGAGCAATTGGTGAGTTGTGTGTTTTAACATGTATTTATAGCACTATGACATTGAAACGATTATACTTTTTGAGTTGAGGTTGATCAGGGCCTGCCTTTTGAAATAAGATGAGAAAACCCAAGAAAATTTTAGGAGAGTTAGTTTGGATCAATGACCAAATAAAGTGACAGGGAATTAGCTTATAACAATCAATTGTGTTATATATTACCTCAAAATTTTGATTAAAATATTATTTCTCAATTTTATTTTGAAAAAAGATTCTCACGGAAAAGACTTTGTTTATGATAAAAAAGAGAATAGGGGATTCCCTATAATTGTTTGTACAAGGTGCACCTGTTAGGGAAATGGGGGATTCCCCAAGATGTAAACTTAGAAACTGAGTCAACTTGTTTAATCATTGAGATAAAAACATTGCAGAATCTAGGTAATTCCCCATAAAGTTATGTGACGTTTTCTTCAGATGATGTAATTTAACCGGTGTATTATGTGAATTCCAATTGGTCAGCTAGAGCAAGGTTATGTTTATGCATGATTCCTGTGGTAATATCTATTTTTAAGACTTGGGAACTTTGTGAAGTCAGTATATATTGGAGATTTGAGTAAGTCTCGGGGGGTCCAGCGCATTATAATTCAAGAGCTTATACACTATAGTTTTAGCTAGTTTTAATCTACAATAATGGTAGATTTATGCTTCACATCGTGCCAGGATTTATTATATTTTCACTTCCCCGTGAGCAGAGTGCTATAATTATTCTACTGTCGTCTTTGAAGCCGAAAGTGCTGGGAAATCAGAATAGGATTCCAAATTGTGGACAGATAGAAATCGTGGTGATTATCTTGACTGATATACTGTGGAATATTAGTGTCGTCGAGGGACTTATCTAACCTTGTCGTCTTGAACGGCTGGACAAAAGTTATCTTCTCAGGACTGAGAAGATTCACATGGAATATACCATGGATATTTAATGTGAAACTTATGCACTGTCATTTTGGAGTCTTCGCTGTAAGGACATATCATCTGTTGAACTGCAACACCTTCAACATAGGACACTAGAACTCTATATAAGTATTATAATCATATAAATTGTGTGTAATTTTACTACATATGTCATGTGTTTTGGACATACTATTCTTGAACCAATTACAAATCTTAACTCTGTTATATTATAAAATTCAGATCATTTGTGCCCAGGCTCATTTATTTGTGTTGAAATGTATTTCTGACCTTAGACGTCCATGAGACGTCATAACAATTATCATTGTGTGTGTGTGTGTGTGTGTGCGTGCGAGTGTGTGTGTGTGTGAGTGAGTGAGTGAGCGAGTGAGATGTGTGGTTGTGGTGTGCAAATGTGTGCCCATGCAGGGCATTCATATTGTGTGTGAGAGTGAGTGTATGTGTAGAGAGATTAGAAAGGGGAAAGGGTTGCTGCATGCTTTACTTGAGATAGAGAGAGGGAGAGAGAGTGTGTGTTGTGTATTTTCTACTTACCTTTTAATGCATATGTTTAAAAAAACATTAATCCACTCTACAACCTAAACACATGGTAGCACATTAACTTCTACAATACTACAGTGAATAGAACATGGTATGAGTTTCATATGCTGTATACTTTGTGACAGGTTAATTAATTTTAATGAGCTCATTTCATATTTTTAAAGAAAAAGATTCATCCACTCTACGGACCTAAATCGATTACTCAATAATCCTTCTAACAGGCACTTTGAAGAACATGAGAAGGTCTAATACTCATGAGGCTCTATACTTTTTGGACAGGATATGAATAATTCAGACCATTTGCATATTTTTAAGACAAGTCCATTAATCCACTCACATACTAAACTGATTTACTCAAGAAACTTCTACCGTGGCACAGATCTCACATGAAAGGTCATGTGCTGCATGTTGTTTTGGACCGGCTATGATTATTAATGAGCGCTTTTATTCATATTCAATAAAAGTGATTTTAACCACGTTGTGTGGCGTCCATCTAATTACGCACAATCCATGTTGACAATACAACTTTGTGGGATTACAATATATTTTACCCTTTTGTGATCCCCCTGGCTTAAAAGTAGCGTGCATGTCCTTTTTTATGGATTTGGTGTGTTCCAGTTTGGTTTGATTTTTGTTTTTTCCACAAATTGGGCATTTGGATAACCAATTTTCCACACTTGGACAAGAGTGCACATTGAACATTTAAAACAGGAAATCAAATGTGCAGCAGTTGACCAATTAATGTAGCCAGTGCAGTGGTTTGTTTATGAGGTAGTTTGATGTTCCATTTGGTATGTGTGGTGGGGGGGGGGCTTGCTTTACACTTTTTTAGTGGTTTCCCTTGTTTGCTGGTTCCTTGTGGCTGTTATAGGTTGGTGGTTTCCAGTTGGTACAGGTGGGGGAGGGGGGGGGCTTGATGTTAACTGTTTTATTTTTGGTGTTCTGGTTTAGGCTGGTTCTTTGTGTGTTTTTATTCATTCATTTGGTGGTTTCTAGTGGATGTGGGTCCAGTGTTGGTGGTTTCGCTGTCTACTGGTTCAATTTTTTTTTTTTGTTCCTTGTGGGCGGCCGGATGCATATGGGTGGGGCGGGGGAGGCGGTGGGGGGGAAGGGGGTGGGAGGTTGCTGGTGGGGGGTGGGGGATAATTAGGGGGGGGGGGCGTTGGGCGGGGGGAAGGGGGATGGGGAGAGGGATGGGTGGGGGGGTAGTGAGGTCGGTGGTGGGGTGGTGGGAAGGGGGGGGGATTGGGGGGGAGGGCGGGGAGACGTGGGAGGGGTGAAGTTGGGTTGGTGTGAGGGGGTGAGGTGTGCAACTGGCATGGTGGCGGAGGGGGTGTGGTCAGGTGGGGCGTGTGAGGAGGGGGTGGGGGTGGTTGCGGGGGGGGGGGGAGGAGAATGGGGTGTTCGGGGGGTGTGGGAAGGGTGTGGGGTGGTTGAAGGGTATTGGGGAAGGGGGGGGGCGTGTTGTGGACGGGTGTTGGGGAGGGTTGAAAGGTTGGCGGAGGGTGGGTGTCTGCAGCGGGTTGGGGGATGGGTGGGGGGGTGTGCGGGGGGGGGGGGGAGGGGTGACGGGTGGGTGAAATTTTGTGGAGGGGCTGGGGGTGGGGTGTTGGTGAGGGGGGGGGGGGGGTGTGGTTGTTGCAACAGCTGTTGGGGAGGGGGTGTTGCACAGGGTTGGGGAAGGGGGTGGAGTTTGTTGCCACAGTGTGGGGGAGGGGTGGGGCATGTGGGGTTGTGGGGAAGGGGGGGGTGGTGACAGCGTGGTGCGAAGGGGGCTGGGGTACGGGTGTTGGGGTGGGGTGGGGGAAGGGTGGGGTGGGGGGGTGTTAGGGGGTGTTAGGGTGTCTAGTAAAGGGTTTGTTGGGAAGGGGTGGGGGTTGGGGAAAGGGGGGGTGTTGCGGGGGGTCGTGTTGGGGAGTGGACGGGTTTTTGCGGGGATCGTGGGGAGGGATGAATAAATGTGGGATGGGGTGTGGTGAGGGGGGGTGTTGGGTTTGTTCTGCTGGGTGTTGGGGAAGGGGACGGGGTGTTGAGGGTTGTTTTTTTTGTGTGGAAGGGGGTGTGGGTTGTTGCGGGGTTTGGGTTTGGGGAGGGGGTGGGCCTGTTGCGGGAGGTGCTTGGGGAGGGGTGGGCTGATGTTGCGGGGGGTGTTGGGTGTTGGCCCTGTTCGGGGGGTGTGTTGGGGACGGGTGGTGGGGTGGGGGGTGTTGCGGGGGTGGGTTGGGGTGAAGTTGGGGAGGGGGTGGATTTTGGGGAGGGGGTGGGGTGTTGGCGGGGTTGTTGGTTGGAGAAGGTGGAGTGTTGCTCGGTGTGGGGAGGGGACGAGTGAGGGAGGGGGGGGCCCGCCGCAGGGGAGTAGGGGGATGGTTGGGCGGTGGGGGCGACTCGGGGGTGGGTGGTGTATGTGGGGTTCTTGGGGAGGGGGTGGTGGGGCACTTGTGTTAAGGGCATCGGGGGGGGGAGGGGTGGCGATTGGAGGGTGGGAAGGCGGTGGGGTGGTTGGGGGACGGGTGGGTGTTGCGGAGGGGCCCACGTAGGGGGCGGTTCGTCGGGGAGAGAGAAGGGGGGGTGGCGTGTTGGTGGCGTGTTGGGGAAGGGACGTGGCATGTTACAGGGTGTTGGGGAGGGGGTTGGATGGTGGGGAGGGGGGTGGGCGTTGTGTGTTGGGGGAGGCTGGGGTGGGGTGTTGTTACGGGGCCAGGGTGTTGGGGAGGGTGGGGATGTTGCGGATATGGGGAGGGGGGGTGTTGCGGGGGTTGAGGTGTTGGCAGGGTGTTGGGTGTTGTTGCAGGGTGTGGGGAGGAGGTGAGGGGTTGGGGAGGGGGCTATCTGAATCCTCCACTTATCTGCTTGCACAACATTTTTGGGGAAACCTGTACTCTATCAGTTGCAATCTGTGGCTACGCTATGAGCGAAAGCAGGCGAGACTTGTGGGTCGAGAATCGCCTTGTTAACTGGGGGTATGGGAATAATATGACTAAAATAATGCTAATAAATTGGTGGAATAGCTAATCAGAGGGCACGATAAATTAAAATGATAATTTTGTCATTAAATGATGTGCATTTTGAATACCCTGTCTAGCTGGGGACAAATAATTTTGTTTACAAGTTTTGCTTTTTTCAAAACCCTCACTGTCCCAAATACAACGAATGTTATTGAAGTTGAAACAAATCGTATAAGGAATTCTAGAAAATCCTGCCAAGTTACCACATGTATAATTTTTCAGGCATCTGTATATGGCCCCCAAGTTACACAATATTCTTCCTTACCAAAAATTCTTAGCTTTATACAAAAATGTAATTTTCTTACTGTGGAAATGGATTATTGAAATTGGGCATTTGAATGACAACAACATGCGTTTTTCCTATTTCTGACCATGTAGCATGTTTTTCCCCCGACTCATGGCGCCTGATCTAGGTGGTTTTAAAATCATGTGCAAAGAAAAACCAGAGCATGATGTTTGAAACAGAAAAGTAAAAGGTGCCAGGGGTCAAACCTGATAATTCATTTTTATAAACTAAGGGGGTAGAAAGTGCCCATAAAATGTTTGAAACTTTTTCAACACATGTATACACCTACATCTTTTAATTGTTCTAAAGCAAAACAAAATATGAGGTGCAAGGAGATTTCGAGTCATGTATATTTTCTTTGTATGCAGCGATTTCATACAGATTAGACATGCAATAGAGTCTCTACCTTTTATTTGGGAAAGAAAATAGCTTAAAGAAACAAAAGGCGATTTGTATCTGAATTCAATTTGCTACTTTACGAAATCAGAAATTCTCACAATTTTGTACCAAAAAAAGTAAAAAAAAACTCTATGATTAATTTTAATTTACATAAAAAATTTTTTATTAAAAGATTAACCCCGTGCCACAATCAACATTTTAACATTTTTTTTGGGACACCTGTATTTGAAAATCTTTTTTGGACTTTAAAGAAAAAAACAAAAAAAACTGAAAAACAATCAGTTTCAGATATGTTAGGTCTCAAATGTTGTATCTAACAGAAAAGGCATGTTATCAATATAAATTCAAAAATTAGATGCAAATAACCAGTACAAAACCAACATTCACCTGATGGGGGGGGGGAGAACAGTGGGATTATCTGATTTGCAGTTCAGCAGATCAGTGGGGTTTTTTTTTTGGGGCCGCCAGCTATAGCTGGAGAGCCACTTCGCATAATAGGCAATCGTTGTGCGTGTGATGTGTGGATTGGATGTGCGTGTAACGAAAGTGTTTAGTTTTTTTTTTTTTCTGAAATCGGACCTCAATTGAAAAAGTTTGACGGTTCAATTGGAACCAAATTTGTCATGTAGGTGCACCATGGGATCCCATATGTTTGATGAGGCCAACGGTCATGTGCCAAGGTCAAAGGTTTTCATATGAGGTCAGTGATAAAAATAGGCTAAAAATGTAAAATTGACCTCACGTGAAAAGTTGAAATTCATTGGAACCAAACTTCTGTCATAGGGTGCACCATGGGATCCCTCAATGTTGCTGAGGTCAAAGGTCATGGCAACGTGTCAAAGTTCATGGAGTGCCCCACAGCTTTATATTCTTTGAAATAGCGAGCGTGAGACGAGAAAACGTAAAATTCTAGGTTTTATAAAGTCCAAATTAGTGATTCACCCAAAAGGGTATTAAAGTCTCTATTAGTGGTCCCACCAAAGAGTCAAAATATTTGAAATATTTGCAGGAAAATAACATAAAAGTGAAGGATAAATCTGTAGGGAATTATCTTTTTTTTCCAGCTGAAAAAAAAAATGACAGGAAAGGAACAAAATAGCAATAGATATGATCTACATTCAAGTAACATGTTGATAAGTGTCCGTATGGACAGTTAATGACTAAAATATCCAGACTTCGGTTTCTTATAAGGTTACCTTTCAGTCTTTTCACTTCAGGAATGTTCGGATACCTATACTTGTTTCAGAGATGTAAAACTCTGATTTTTGATTTGATTTTTTTTTAATTTCTGAGTTAGCAAGTCAGTGGCTTTAAAGGCTGACTCAAAAATTTCAAAATTTGAAATTTGTGTATTACCGTACTGACCCGAGGATAGTCCCATGCTCGATTATCATCCCACCCCCAGTTTTGAAAGAATCTGAGGAATAGCAGAAAATTCCTATTATAATTCCCACCACCAAGTTTTTTGCTGGATGGCAATAGATTACATACAATTTTTGTTAGTTTCATTTACTGGTTTGGAAGTATTTTTCTTGTGATTTTCTTTACAAAAGTAATTAGGTTCATGTATCAGTTTAATTTACCAGGTCTTTGTTGATAACACATCTCATTTGACACTTGGCAATATCTGGAATATGTTAGCTCCTCTAAAGGCCCGAAAATGTTGATTCTCAAGAGTCGCGTATCTCCTGTTAGGCTGGAGATCCCATTATAATCCCACCCCCTAAATTCAAGCTAATTTCAGGTTAAAACCAGGTGGGACTATACTAGGCGTAAGGACAGTAATAAAAAATAGGCAACTAGAATCTTTGACTATTTTTAATTTTTAATTTTCATCAAATTTAAACACCCAGATTACGTGTTGAAAGTCTTTTTATCGAGATTGAAAGAAGCCAAATCAAAGAATCTTTTGTTTGGTATTATATACCAGACCCCGATCACGGATGTTAACGAATTCAACCAATTTGCTGATAGGTTTACTGAGTAAAAAGAACTAAGAATGAGAACCAAATTAGTGGTTTTTTACCCAGTATGGGTGACTTCATGTGAAATTTTATTAAATGAAGATGTTCATGCCTACAACTAGGCGATTTAACAATACTTTTACATCTTAGTCACTGTACTCCTAGTATTACCA